>JZLH01S0556913.1:11436-28513 GCA_001188425.1 Eucidaris tribuloides
TGATTACAAGTAGACAAATGTGGATAATAACAAGAACATATACATTACAAAACACAATATTTTAGCAGACGTAAACGAAGAATTTAAAGATATTTAGACAATAAGGAACGCTTGTTATTACGCTTGAATGAACGAGAAATTGCATGTTAATAATGATTGGTTGTAATGAATCCAGATAGGGACCTGAATATCTGATACTCTGTACAGTTTTTGATTTACATATTGGCCAAAGATGAATTAAGTTACTGTTTCTTGTATTATGGGAATGCACTTCACTATTGAGTATAACATAGAGTTGAATGAAGACGGTAAAGCATCGTGGAAATAATTAAACATGAATATAGCGATTTGAATTTTATTAATATCATAAATATTCAAAGTGTTCATTTTTTAAATAATGGAGGGGAATGCTCAGTAAAAGCAGAATTGTTACATATTCGTAATGCTCTTTTCTGTAATTTGTGTAGTTTAGATAATTTAGAGATCCCGGTATTACCCCAAATAATATTACCATACATCAAATGAGGAAGAACTAATGAATTATAAATGGTAAATAAAACATGAAAGGGAATAAAAGTTTTAACCTTTGAATAATTCCTACAATTCTAGAAACTTTACATGAAATTGACTGGATGTGAATTGTCCATTTTAAATTGTGGTCAATTTGGATCCCCAGAAAATTGATATTTGATGTTTGATTAATAGGACGATTATCGATTTTCAAGAAAGACTCCGTTCAATATCCCTAGGTATTTTATTTCTATAAGTAAAATATAAAGTTAGTTGTAAGCAAGTTTGTAAATCTTGATTTAGTGTGTTTATTAGGTTTGTTAAATTACTGTTATTATAAAAATGGAGGTATCGTCAGCAAAGTGAATGAATTTTAATGTAGGTGAAGATAAACTGAAATCATTGATGTAGATTAAAAAACAGGGGGCCCAGAATTGAACCCTGGGGCACACCGCAAGTAATTTTAGAAAGGGAGGATGAGTGGGATTGATAAAAAGTATTAGTTGCCGATCTCTTAAATAATCTTGAAACCACTGATGGGCGAGGCCTCTAATACCATAATGATGTAATTTTTGTAGTAATATGTCATGGTCAATTGTATCGAAGGCTTTACTTAAGTCTAAAAAAATTCCTATAACATGTTTATTAAGGTCTAATGATTGGGTTATATAATCGTGAATATTAATCAATGCATGGTCTGTTGAGTGATATTTTCGAAATCCATATTGGTAGTCTGATAATAGATTATTGCTATTTAAAAAGGTGTACAATCGGTTATAAATTAGTCTTTCAAGAATTTTTGAGAAGCAAGGGAGAACTGAAATTGGCCGGTAATTATTAAATTTATGTTTGTCATCTTTTTTGAAAACGGGGACAACTTTAGCTATTTTAAGATCAGAAGGTACTTTGGCAGTGCAAATTGAAAGGTTAAATATATAGGTCAGTGGTTTAGAAAGTAAAATACTAGCAGCTTTTATAACGGATACATGGACGTCATCAAACCCGGGACTCGCATTATTCTTCAAATTACAAATCACATTTAAAATTTCACATTCGGTTACTCTATTAAGAAAAATAGTTTTATCGCAAATATTGGGTAAAAAGTCTGAATATTTGATTGGGGGATCGATTATTGATTTGGACAAATTGGGTCCTATTTCAGTGAAGAAGTTATTAAATTTATTGGCAATTTCTTCCGGGTCATTAATCTTATTGTCGCCATCAATGAAGTGATCGGGAAATGTATTACTAATACTAGATTTGCCTAACAAAGAGTTAATTGTGGACCAAGTTTTTTTAATGTCATGTTTACAATTATTAAATTTACTGGAAAAATACGACTTTTTAGAAATCCTTATAAGAGATGTGAGTTTGTTACGAAATGCTTTATATTTTTGGTGATTTTCTGTTGTTGGATTATTAACATATTTTTTGAAAAGGCGACTTTTGGTATGTATTGATTTCAGTAAGCACTTAGTAATCCACGGTTTTCTTATGGTTTTAGGGCGAGTAGTTTTCTTAACAATTGGGAAATGTTTATTATATAAAATACTAAATTTATCAAAGAAAAAAATATACGCACGTTCAGCATCAGAAAAATTATACAAATGAGACCAATCAACAAGAGCTAAATCATGAACAAAACTTTGAATTCGATCCTGATTAAAACATCGTTTATGGGTTATAGTATTTTGTATTTTACTGAAATAAGAACCAGCTTTGTCAATAACAAACACAGGGAAGTGATCACTGACATCAGTATATATAATTCCGGGGTGAGAAGATAACAGGTAGTTAGTAAATATATTATCAATCAAAGTAGCTGTAGAAGGGATGACTCTGGTGGGTTTAGTTATTACAGGTAAAAAACTATTTGTAAATAACATATTCAAAAAATCTGTGATGAGACTGTCGTGTGTATAATTGAGTAAATTTAAATTAAAATCGCCCATAAGGAATAATTTACTTTTTGAACTTGTTATCGTATCAATACATGAAGACAAAATATTGACAAATTCTCTCACATTTGCAGAAGGTTTGCGATAAATTACACCAATTAATAAAGTTTTCACATGTAAACGGGTATTACGGGAATTTGATAGAAATCCCTCAAATCAGGGAAAAGTCAGGGAATTTTGATTGGCCCCCAAATCGAAAGTAGTCAGTCAGTGTTTTATACTGCAAATAGTTCACTGCAACGACATAGAAAACATGTAAAACTGGAAAAGAGTTGAAATAATTTTCATGGAATTTTGAGACTTCATCAGGGAAAAATCAGGACAAAATCTGGGAATGTTGATTTCTTGAAATGCTGGGAACCCTGAAAATGAATATTCATTACAGTGTCTTATCTGTGGACATGATTTGCTCTTCTCTCCCAAGATAACGTTGCCCCCAGTTTTGGCCACACCTGCCCTCAAGATATGAACATCACAGTGGATGAAGGGCAAACCACTATTAACCTACTACTTGTACAACTTCCACCACTATTACTACTGTTACTACTACTACTACTACTTCTACTACTACCACTACTACTACTTCTACTACTACTACTACTACTACTACTACTACTACTACTACTACTTCTACTACTACTACTACTACTACTACTACTACTTCTACTACTACCACTACTTCTACTTCTACTACTACTACTATAAAATTGGAGCAGCGTGAGCAAAGCTACGTTCACCGTATGTTTTGGTTAGAATTGTCGGAATAATGAATAAATTTTTCTTCCTAGATCGGAGATTTCTTTCTGGTTTGTACACAGTGAGAAGTTCACTCAGATATGACAGAGCCAGGTCGTGAAAGCATTCATAAGCTAACAATATCTTAAACATAATTCGAGAGCGGACAGGTAACCAGTGCAAGTTTTGCAAAATAGGTGATACGGATTCATGTTTTTTTGTGCGAAACACTAGTCGAGCTGCTGAGTTCTGAATAACTTGCAATCTTTGAACATGACGAGCTGGTAACCCAATAAGAAGACTATTGCAGAAATCTGTATAGAACATCAGAAAAGCATTGACTAAATGTTCCGTTGTGCGGATGTCAATGAATGAACGGATCTTCCCTATTTTATGGAGTGCAAAAGATGCAGAACGACATTTTTGAGTGACAAATTTTTCAAGAGTAGATTATTACTACTGTTACTACTCCTACTTCTACTACTAATAGTACTACCACTACTACTGCTACTACTACTGCTAATACTGCTACCACTACTACTGCTACTACTACTGCTACTACTACTACTACTAGTGTTACTACTACTATATATACTACTTCTAATACTGCTACTTCTACTACTACGTCTTAAGTACACATATTCCATAGCCATAACATTTTGAACAGATCTTAGATATCTCAAGAATCTACTTCTTCCACCTCTGCTTTCCTACCAACACTGCAAGAACTAGTTCTACTTGTGCTTCTTTCTTAGGCTTTATTTACATCATATATTTCCTAACACTTGAGAAAAAAAATAATATTCAGTGTCTTTTCTGATGACATTACATTTTTTTTTCTCCTAAGATAACTTTGCCCCCAGTTTTGGCCACACCTGTCCTCAAGACATGAACATCACAGTGGATGAGGGACAGACCACCGTCAACTTCACGTGGAATCCCGTTGCTATTGACAACTCCGATGGCAACATCACCTACATCAGGTCTCATCCCTTGTACTCCCAGCTGGAAGAGGGAGAGAACTTCATTCTTATCACGGCCATGGACGAAACTAACAACAGCAATTCTTGTAATTTTACCGTCAATGTCATAGGTTGGTGTCTCAAATTTATGTTTTAATTTTGCCAGTCTTGTTGAATTTTTTTTCTACATAAAATGTGAGCTGTCACCACGATACCCTAATGAAATTGCACATCTTATGACACGTAACAAAGAAAGAAAAATACTTTGGGTGAAAAATATAACTATTCAAACTTTTGCAACTTGTGAAGGTCAAAGAACTTCAATTTTTTAAGGACACTTTACTTTCATACTTTAAATTAATCATAATATTTGGCACTTTCCTTACCTTTGGGTTATGTGACTTTATCAGGCTTTACAGGTCACAAAGAAACAAATAGATAAATGATTAATAATTAAATGAATAATAAATAAATAAATAAATAAGTGAATGAATGAAAAAATAAATAAAAATGAAGAAAATGAATAAATGAATGGATAACCTGACAAATCATACACGTTTTTAAAGCTTAAAGTCGCCATTACTCTTTACATGTTGTGCCTCTTTGAACCGTACAACATTGAGCAAATTTTGAGAGTAGTGTTAACAGGTCACATACAGTATAATAAAATAACAAGACTGTTATTGCTAAGGCAATCTGATGCTACAACAATGTTTTTTTTTTTCGTCTATCAGTGAGGTACTGTGCTTACCTGAGTATTCCTATCAACGGTGGGTTTCTGGGGAACTGCACCTATCACTACGGCTCCCTCTGTAGGTTTGTTTGCAACGACGGCTATCAGTTGATTGGCTCAGACACAAGGTCATGTGACATGAACAGCGAGGGGGACCTGCAGTGGGTTGGAGAGAAAGCCATTTGTGAAGGTAATTACAATCAAACCGCTCTATATCAGCCAACCTGTAGCCATTGAAATGATTCCCCTTGTAAAGTTGTGGTGTATACCATGATGTTTTTTTAACATTTTACATCTTCATCGGAATCAGCTGTGATGGTCATGTAGCTTGCACTTAAATAAACACTTAAACATTATTAATCCAGGCAAACAACTAAGTACAGAAAATGTCATACAAAGCATAGAAAACCAAACAAATACAGACAGTCCCAAAAATTTAATTCAGATGTTCTTAGAAAAGTGTAATAATTGTATTAAGTGTTACAGTAGTTGAGATCCTATTCTGCAGACATGTGCTCTCACAAATGTTTCCCACATCATGCTATACAGATAAAATTGTAACACTGCTATTCTCAATGACATAATCAAATATATAAAATATAATGTTTTAATGTAATGTGAATTGTAGTTTCACTAAATGTTCACACACCCTCTTTGGGGAAAATTTTATTGCAACTTATCAAGAACATTTGCTGATAATGGCCCATATAGATCAAATATTATCAATTACTATTTTTTTTTTTAGTTTAACCACTTATGAGTTTGTAGAGTGCCCATTGTTCACATTCAGTCTCAATTTTTCAATATATTGTGTGTTCATACACAGGCAAACTTTCAAGCAACATCAAAACTATTGCTGCTAATATCAACCCAGTAAGATATTTTAATCCCACAAATCAGTTTTTAATAAGGTCTCCTTGTTTTTATTATAGCTGTGCGATGCCCTGCTCCCTTCCCCCTCCTGATCCTAAAAAACGAACTCCAGCGATCCTTTTTGGCATAATACAGAACTTTATATTAGCACTAATAATTTCTCATCCTAAAAAATGAAGTCCTGACAATCCTTTTTGGTGTAATACGGAACTTAATATTAACGCCAATAATTTCTGACCCTCAAAAACGAACTCTTGATGATCCTTTTTAGTGTAATGCAGAACTTGATATTAGCGCTAATAATGTCCGACCCTACAAAAAACGAACTCCCAACATTTCTTCACCTTCTCCAAATGTTAATTGTTTGCTTACTATACTCTACATGGCATTGCAAACTCTCAAACAATATAAGAACTATTGCTGCTAATGTCAATCAGGATTCCCAGCCTATCAGGGAAAATTATTTTACTTTTTTCCAGTGTAGGAAAAATCAGAGAATTTGATAAAAATACCTTAAATCAGGGAAAAGTCAGGGAATTTTGACTGACCCAGAAATCGAAATTAGTCAGTCTGTGTTTTATACTGCAAATAGTTCACTGCAACAACATAGAAAACATGTGAAATTGGAAATGAGTTGAAATAATGATCATGGAGTTTTGAGACTTCATCAGGGAAAAATCAGGGAATTTTATTTTCTTGAAATGCTGGGAACCCTGTCAATCCAGCAAGATATTTTCATCCCTATTAACATCTGATATGATCTCCTTATTTAATGTCTGTAGCTGTGCGATGCCCCCCGCCTGATGCGGACCCCAAGGTATACCAGTCAGGCTGCCAGGCCCCCTACCTGGCTGGGGTAGAGTGTAGCTACATGTGTGCTCCAGGGTACTACAGATTTGGGGGATCAACTCTCACCACCTGTCAAGGCAATGGAACCTGGTCAGGTCAAAGGTTACAGTGCCATGGTAACTTGACTTTACTCTTAACCCGCTGCATTCAGCATTATGTATTTCCCATATAGTTAACAGGGCACCTCTGGGTCCAGCGGTCAATTAGTTAACCCTAAAACGTACCGGGGGGGGGGGGGGGGGTCATAATGGCCCCCCCCTCGACAAATTTCACGATTACGCTGCTGCGCGAAATTTTTTGACCGCGCCGTTCACTGGCTTTTTACTTTCAAGTCTCGTGCATCATTTAAGACCACTTTCGAAAAAATTGGACGTACCGTTACGACGCTGTGTGACTTTTCGTACATGCATGTAACTCCAAAATTGCTCAAAAACGTGATTTTGTGTACAAAATCAATGCAAATTGTGTTTTCAGCCAAAAATCATAAATGTATGATTATTTTTACTTTTACTGGCTGAAATGGATTAAGTTTATGCTGTTTATGATCACAAAAGTGTCCCTGACAAAGTTCATCGAAAAAATAATAAAAAACAAAACGTCGAAAAAACAAAGAAATACATAAGAAATTCACAAAACAATAAATACATAGGAAATGAATTCTGATTCTGCCATTCTTTTTGTAGATAATCGTTAGAAATGTCAAAATGAATATTTTCACCAAAAATTAGTATTCTACTAGCTATTGTAAGCGAGATATAGGCAAAAACATAATTTCATACACTTATTTGCATAACTAAATACTTAAAAAATATAAAAAATCAATTTTTTGAAAATTTTACTATACAGTCTTGTAGTTTACATCCGGCTCTATGTGCGTGCAAATTTTTGCGATCTGCGGCTGAGATCTCAGGGGGGGAGGGGGGCCATAATGCCCCCCTCCCCGGTAATAAGTAGACCAGAAATAACCCGGTAGTTTTAGGGTTAAAGGCAGTGGATCTCATTTGCAAACATCCCCACAGACCAGGAAAAGATAAGCCATGCCCTTAGGCTATTAATGAAGGGCATATCCGTGAAATCTGGGGGAGAGTAATTACTTAGAATTTGAAAAATACCAAAGAAAAACAAAAGCCATTTAGTGTACGTTCTATGGCAGGAATTTTTTCCTCGCGAGAAAAAAACTGAAATCAAAGTCGAACGGTCACTATAATTCCACTAAAACTGAGTTTCTAGCTCCTATATTTTGCTTAAGGTTCCCAGATGGCATTTTCTTCTAAATGCCATTGTATTTACACAATGTTAATTTTTAGGCATGCAAATGAGGTCCACTGCCTTTAATATCCAAACAAGTTAAAGAAAGACGCTGTTAATGTGATTGTTTTTAATAATTATACAATAATAATAATAATAGTGAATTCTTGTATAGCACACATTCCACCAATAAAAGATGCTCATGGCGCATTAGAAACAGCAGCATTTATACAGAGAATTATTATATAATAATATTCTTAATCCCTTATTGGCAATATTGAGTAGTGAAAATGTTTGACATTGATTTAAAATTTACTGAACAAGAAATTTTCAAAGTAAAAATAAGGTTACTGGTGACTGTGATGAAATACCTGTACATCTGATATTGGAGGATAGTTTTTGTATATGTACTGTGTATATACAGTGTGTCTCAAAAATAATTGTGCAAGTCAAAAGTGCCCTCTTTGGTAATGAGAAAAACATTTTTATGACGTCATGCTTATATCACCATCAAGGGCATACATGTAGTCTTAGCTTTCACATGCCGTTTATCCGTTCAGTTTGCTTCTTTTAATCCTGAGATATGTTCAGTTTAACACGAAAGGGTAAAGTCACAAATGTGCCACTTTTACTCCAGTCATTAATAATTAGTAGCATCCGGCCCCTTTCTGGTAAAAGTGACACAATTGTGATTCCACCATTTTGTTTTTTACAAGATATCTCAAGATCAAAACAAGCAAATGGAAGAAAACAAACAGCATCTTAAAGATCGCCCTTGCTGTTGACATAAACATGTGTCACAGCACTGCCAGTATTTTCTATTCTAACTGTCAAAAAGGGTGCTTTTCACTTAAACATTTTTTTTAGACGTGCTGCAAGTAAAAAAGCGCCCTCTTCGACAATTAGAAAATACTCTAGTGACATGATGCTTACATCAATGTCAAGGGCAAAGTCTTAGCTTTTAAAAAATGCCATTTGTTCTGTTCAATTTTCTTGTTTAAATCTTAAGTTATGTGATAAACAAAAGAGTGGAACCACAATTGTGTCACTTTTGCAAGGGACTGTAGTGAAAGTGGCACAATTGCAATTTTACCCTTTCATATCTAAATTAACATATCTCAAGATTAAGACAAGCAAATTGAAGAAAAACTAACGGTATTAGAAGGTGTCACGTGAGTGAACTTTTTTTTTTTGACCCACAGCTAACTTACAAACTCAAATAAATAATCATCTGAGACAATTGAATAAAATTATATTGGAAAATTTAATAACCGTCTTTGCTCTTTCTTCACAATCTTTTTAGAACATGTTGAACATTCAAATAAATTAATTACAAACATACAATACGTATCTTAAATAATATAGTGAGGCTTCTGGTTTGGTTAGCTGATGACATCGCCACGCCCGGGTTGATTAGTTGACTGGACGGAAAGGCTCCCTTCACACCAGCGTCTAATTTGAAGACATCGAGCGACTGGGTTGAGATCGAAGACGGCAGCCTGCTGGGTATCGCACCTCAAGTCTCGCCTCGATAAACCGCTGCCCTACCGGAGATGTGCTCATGACTGATATCTAAAATGCTCTGCTCCCGATTGCTTAGCTTTTCCCTATACTTATACCCGTATCTTAATAATAGATTCATATTGAGGAGATGATAGAAGCTATGTAAAAACAGAATGGCTTAAATAATAACACATATCCTCTGTCTTAGGCAAGTTACATTCCCTGCTTGGGTAAACGAAACAAACGCTTCTGGAAACTGAATATATTAATATCTAATTGGGACAACCTACAATGCTGCTTAGATACTATAGAAATGTGATTTGAATGCCCAAGACTTCCTGAGACGCTAACAATACTAATGTATACAGTGACCAAGCTTAATTAACCTACACTGTCTATGTCCTATGTAAATTATCACAAAAGTTGCTTCACCATTAGATAAGTCGCTAATAAATGATAAATTTTTTCCTGACAGAAGGCTAAGACAGATGTTGATGTAAGCATCATGTCACAAGAGTATTTTCGTACTGCCAAAGAGGGCGGTTTTACCTTGCACAATTTTTTTGAGACACACTGTATCTGTGTGTGTGTTTGTGTGTGTATGTGTTTGTCCATGAGTATTTTTATTATTTAATGGTAATTATTAAGTCAAAGATTTTGGATAATGCTTTTTACCCCCCTCATGTTAGTGCACAACTGGAAGGAATCCAAAATGCAAATTACTGAAAAATTCAACAGAGCTAGATCTAGAAAGGTAAAGAGGCTATTTCCTTTTGAAGAAGAATTTAAAAAAAATGTATAAATGCTTTTAAGAAAAAAAATGCTTTGAGAAAGTTCATTTAGCAGCTAAAATTGAATTTACTTTATTATTATTGTGGCAAGATGTGTTAATTCTTTGTTTTGTTTTATAGTGCGAGTCTGTGATCCTATCCCAGCCTTTGAGCGTGGGATTATCACTCCTCAGTCCTGCATCGACCATGGTGGCGCCGTTGGAATGAACTGTACGTTGTCATGTGAGGAAGGTTTTAATCTTGAAGGCATGGCCTCACATGAATGTCTGGAAACAGGCCAGTGGAGCAATCTGGATGACTTGCATTTCTGTGAAGGTAAGACACAGAATAGGAACATGCTGAGCAGCACTCAAAATACATGGGGGCTTGGGGGTGATTTGCCCCCGTAATGCCAAAAAGAGCCCTGGAAAATATCAAAAGAGCCCCCTAAAATTCCCATAGACACAATGTAAATTATTGCCAAATTTAGTCAATGGCTCCAAAAAGTAGTACCCGAAAATTTAAAATTAATTTTTCCCCTGATGGTGATTCCTGAGGGTAGGGGTAAGTCGTTGAGAGATAGGAGGTAACACAGTCCAGGAAAATGCTTCTCCAAATGTAAAGTGTTTGAAATAAAAGTTGAGTTGTTTTTACACCTTTGCACATTAGATGAACATGCCTCATTTATAAAACAGTGGTACTTACATTGAATATATTCAAACAAATTTGATATTTTTTTTTATCTCAATGGTTTCTTGCATTCTGTAAAATCTGTAAATTTTCAGTACATCTGTGGATATCAATTGAATTGAAATAAAGTTACAAAATTCATTGAAACTTCAGAAATATTCAGAAAAAGTATAATAAAAGTTACAAAGGAGATGCTTTTATTTACAACTTTTCTCCAAGATGCGTATGTTAACAGTTCCTGTTGATTCTATTAAAGGCATCGTATAACAATATTTCCATTTAGAAAAAAATGTGAGCTACATGATTCCCTATGCTACTAGTGTCTTTGATAAGGTCTAAAAATGAAGCCTTGAAAAAAAATTAAGTTCAAAATGATAAGTGCTTTAAAAAAATGAAAATAATTAAGAGACCATTCCAGTTTTCCCTCATATACTGAAATGTGGAATGTATGCACAATTCATGCTTAACATAATATGAAAGTTTCAACTTGTAGAAATGACCAAAAATATCAAAAAATTGCCATTTACTAACATACAAAAGTACTTCTGTGATGAAACATTATGCAGGGGTGTATCCATAATTTTTTTTTCTGGGTGGGTCATGACCATAATATTTTGGACCTTTTTCACAATGAAATAACAGCAATAATTCCTGATCATGTTTTTTCATGTCATGGAAAGACCCTCCGAAAAAAATATGTCTTTGATAAAAATGTGGACCTTTTAAATTTTGGAAGGTTTGGTGGTGTTCGTACAACCTTCCTGACCCCCCCCCCCTTGCATACTCCCATATTAGGAAGGTATTGTCATTCATTATTGCGCAGCTGTGGTATTTCCAGTATGTTTCTGCATATTATGTAATAAGCATGTAACACGGTGAGTGATTGCAAAGATCGGGGGCTCTCTCATTCGTATTTAGAACATGCGTCCATGTAAGTAAATAATATGAGTAAATATTCGAATAGTTATCAACGTGAACTCATGACAGGTCCATAATAAACGTTTGTGACCCTCAAAACATAAAAATTACAGCACCCTCTGCAATATTTTCACGAGTTGGTTTCATTAAAAAAATACCGCTGTCACGGGTTCCCCCGAGATGGTCTTTACGTTAGTAGATTGTAAGAAATCTGTATTGGCTGATATTCTCCACAGTGATAGTTTAAGTTGTAACACAGGCGTTTGCAAAATTATTTTGAGCCATAATATAGAATGTATATTCAAAGCATTCATGTCTAACAAGATATGGAAGGTTTAACTAGTACAAGTGAACAAAAGTATCGAAAAAATGTAATTTACGGACGCACTTCTGTGATGAAACCGAATCATTCTGGAGGTCAGACAATCGTGAGCATAGCTGTGCTATTTGTGCATCTATTTTCTTGGTTTTTTTCACTACAACAAAATTAACACTCTACACAACCTGAATGTACATCATACTGTCAATAAGAGCGCATCATTTTTTTACACGGACTATTTCAAATTCGACCTTTTTCTGGACTTGGCTTGATTCAAAGCAATGTCCATGGCGTCCTGTTACGTAATCCAATTAATTTTGCTAAAGAACGGAGGGAGGAACCGCTAAGCAACCGGAAGGCTGTATACTCCAGAAAATACTGAGCTTGGCGTTACCATGTATTAGAAATGCTTGACATGTGAAGAGTTAAAGGATGTAGAGTTTCCTCTGAAGTAGAGATTTTTGATTATTGTACTTCATCTGACTTTCTCTTTGTGGTGTTGAATTCAGATGCCACTGCCCCTCACTTTAACAACCCATGTCCTGAGGATTTCACCGTGACTGCCATGCAGGGAGAGACGGAAGCCAATGTGACGTGGGAAATGCCATCAGCTGTTGACGACCACAGTGGGATCTGGAACATCACGTCGTCACGGCAACCCGGTGTCCGTCTTCCCGAAGGAAACCATGCCATTGTTGTCACGGCTACGGACTCCGCTGGCAACCCTGCTACATGCCGTTTTTATGTCAATGTACGAGGTATGTGGATGGAGACCCACAAACCTGGCTTCGACTTTCCATTTACTGTATTACACATACCGTGAAACCTGTCTATAGTGGCCACTAGCGTTGCATGACTAAGTCGCGGAAAAGTCGTAAGTCGCCACTGCCTGCACGGAGTCCGCGACTCCGACTATCGGAACGCATAGTCAAATTTTATCACATGTTAATTTGTATTAACCGTTGGCTACGGAACCGGATGTGCCCCTGTGTTAACCTACTATGGGATTTTCAGAATCTCGTAGCAACGGGTTAAAAACTGAGTCAAAAGACATAAAAATTGAACAGAACTACCAACTATTTATCTACATTTTGTGGCAGAAATGAATCCGCCTCTCTCTCCTCTTCAATCGCAAATCAAACAGAACTGCCAAAATGTACTTGGATTAGCCTATAAATCGTGCAATGCTATCATACATGTGTTGCTGATATACGTTTCACTCACGCGACTCCGACTGCGACACCCCATGCACCCCACACCACCAATCTTGAACACACTAAGACGTTGAACACACCGATAGTCGACTAATAGTCGGATCGCGACTATTGGGTGGGCGACTAGTCGACCTCTATAATACTGAAGTCTGCAACACTAGTGGCCACCCAACGGAAACAAACAGTAGGGACTTTACAGACAGGTGGTTGCTATGGACAGGTTCTTTAATCCATGATTTGTCTCCAGGGAAATCATTTTAGTGGCCACTATAGGCAGGTTGGCTGCTATAGACAGGTTCTTTAATCCATGATTTGCTCCTGGGAAATCATTTTAGTGGCCACTATAGGCAGGTTGGCTGCTATAGAGAGGTGGTCACTAAGACAGGTTTGACTGTATATATTTTGGGTACATGTACAGTCAAACCTCGTTATAAAAGCAGTCAGCTATAAGAATACCCTGTTACAGCAAGGTAATTTTGCTAGTCCCAGCTCTTTGTAATTTCTTGTTTTTTTTCACTCTGATATAATGAGAAACCTGATTAACAAGTTGATTTTCATGGAGCCAACGTCCTCGTTATAATGAGGTTCCACTGTATTTTCCCAACTTTGCTTCACAATGGGGAGTTTGCAAGAGTTTATTTTTGTCAGTCTTATTGCAATTGCCTTCACTTTGTGCAAGTATATCAGGAAGTGAACATTTTCAGGATGTTTAGTCATAAAATACAAAAATAGAACCATTACGAAATGTTCAGCATCTACAGTAGTTTCTATGTGCATCAATAGCCAATTGGCATGTATGCCACATGCTTCACTTGCCAATCGGCATAAAATTTAGTACAATAGTTACATTAAATGGTATTTCATAATCTGGCTTAATCACAATCAATGAACATCAATGAACCCATTTATAAATTATTATACCTCAAGGGGCCAGGTCTTGCATGCAATTACATGTAGAACAAGAATATGGTTTTGAACTTGTGTCGAGAAATACCATGGCGAGACAGGATTTATTATAAAGCAGAGTTAAATTGATCACCTGCGGTCTGCATGCTACTAATGGTGATATTGAGTAATGCACACGTGCATGTTATGCAAGCTATAGGTTTACCTGAATGAATACTGAGCATATTATTTTCCTCGTTTTTGTTACTATAAATTTTAAAGTGGTAGAACTCCAAGTTTTACTTTCTCTACCATCAGAATTGATCGTGAGAATAAGTTACACTTGGGAGATAAAGTAGATTAGTAACAAAATAGCATTTTAACCCCCTTCCCCCCCTCCATACTCCAGGCAGTGATTGCATTTAGACAGTTTTACCAATATAAACTGGACATCAGATGTCAAGTTAACGTCTTCTTCCTTGCAAACAAAGAACTGTGAGTACTATGCAATAAAAGAATGGAAAGAGCACCATTAAATTACCAAAATTCATATTTATACAAAATGTCAAAATTTTGAGTTTGTACTGTCTACGGCCTGAAATTGTGTTTCCATGTTTTGCAGTGATCCGATGCCCTGAGCAGATTCTCCCTCGTAACGCATATATGACGGACGAGTGTGAACGCATCTATGGCTCCAAATGCACTGTGGGATGCAGTACCGGTTACAACCTGTCGGGAGCCTCGACGAGGAAGTGTACATGGGACGGAGAGAGCTCTGAGGGCCGGTGGGAATGGGAGGGCAACGAACCTGTATGTCAAGGTATCCGTTATGTGGATATCCAGTGTCCATTTCTATCCGTTATCCGTTTATGTAGAAATCCACTATCTGTTAATGTGGATATCCAGTAACCAGTTATGTGGATTTTCCAGTATTTGTTGATGTGGATATCCAGTTTCCATTTATGTGGATATCCAGTGTCTGTTTATGTGGATATCCAGTAGCTGTTATGTGGATATCTGGTATCCATTTATGTGGATATCCAGTGTCCGTTTCTGTCCAGTATATCTGTTATTGTAGATATCCACTATCTGTTAATGGGGATATCCAGTATCCAATTATGTGGATTATCCAGTATCCATTAATGTGGATATCTAGTTTCTGTTTATGTAGATATCCACTATCCATAGCTTCATACGTATCTGCATATTGACACCTCTGGAAAGTATCCATATATGACTTTGTAGAATTGCATCTACCCGGGGTTAAACATACCTTAGTGTCAAATTTCTACACCGTGTACTGGCAAACCTCATGATCTATTCAGTGAGAAAATCTTATCTATCAGTTTTGGGTAAAAGTGATTATTAAAACTGGTAACAAGTAAAGGGTTCTGACATATCTCCTGTATCCAAAAAGATTGATTTCAGGTGCAAGAAGGCTGCTCCACTTCATACGGTGTATAACCTGTCATGTTTTGAGCTCCTCTGTGTATTAAGATTTTCATAATACTTGAGGTTTTGTCACTATAAAAGAAAATGGCAGGACTGGAAAAAGTCCTCACTGGGGTAAAATACTATAAAATCATGTATACTGTTCAAGACTTCTGCTTTCTAAATTTCATTGTTGAATGTTTAGTGCTTTTTAAACAATTACCACCAGTTATCATTGTGACAGGCAAATTTGTTTGTGTAGCCTTGTATAGGATCAATTTCTGTCAGGGCACCAGAATAATTCAATACTGGTAATTCCGACACTTTTTTGTTTCTCTATAAGTAAACAAATTTGTGACACATCCTTCCAGCCAGGAGATACACTCCAGTGCTGGTAGGATACATTGGTATATGCTTCAACATATTTGCTTCTTGGAGCATTTTTGACTTCTCCTAATTATATCAATGTCCTTTAACACCTATTTTTTTTGGTATTATCTTGTTTGACAGCTGTGACATGTGTACCATTTCAAACGACGAGTGAAATGCTCGTGTTTGGATGTAGACTAAGAGAAGGCGTGAATGTCCCATATGGAACCACATGCAACATTCTGTGCAGCAGGCCGTCCTATTTTATGTTCTCCTCCATGGTTGGTAGGAGACGTTGCCAGGCTGACGGAACTTGGAGTGGAAACGAACAATTATGTCAGCGTAAGTCTAATAAATCCGGAACTCAAATGCCATTATGAAAGGTGTCCGATTCCTCAATACCAGTTTATAACAATAGAACTACCCGTGTTCATCAAACCCTGAATTTTAACCCTTGCCCTCTGGCTCTTTCCCTTCTCGCTGTGAACTACTGAGGCTTTTCACGCTGAACCTAATCCTTAATCTTAAGTATTTGCATTGTCAGTGTAGATAAATTGTCTGAATGAAGCAAATTCAGGTAGAGGAAATTTAATTTGTACTGATCTTGAGTCATGTTTTACTGAAGAGGCCACTGAATAGCTTACTGTACACGTAAAACAACTTAACAACATAAATCAACCTGGAAAAAAAGGTTTTGTGAACATTTTAAAAGGAACGGTCTGTAAATACTGGATTCTCCCTGTCCCCCCTCCCCCTTTCCCCCTTCCCCCCCCCCAAAAAAAAACGTATCTGCAGTCTGTTAGCATAGGGGATTAGGAGCTGAAGGGATTTGCCACACTAGCTGCATTCACACTTCGTGAATTTTGGTAATGTGAACACAAACTTCCTGCAAAACTTCCTGCGAAACTTCTTGCGAAACTTCCCACAACTTTGTAGGAAATTTACCGAACATCGAGAAACTTCCCGCGACATTTTGAGTGTGAACACAAACTTCGGGAATTTATATCCCATGAGCCTCTGCGCATTCCCGGTGTGGGGATGTATACGCGCTGTACACAAAATATACAGGGAATCTGGAGTTTAATACATGACTTGGGTAAGGCTCGTATT
>JZLH01S0556913.1:28563-39339 GCA_001188425.1 Eucidaris tribuloides
TTTTTACTGAAGAGGCCACTGAATAGCTTACTGTACACGTAAAACAACTTAACAACATAAATCAACCTAGAAAAAAAGGTTTTGTGAACATTTTAAAAGGAACGGTCTGTGAATACTGGATTCTCCCTGTCCCCCTCCCCTTCCCCCCTTCACCCCCCAAAAAAAGTATCTGCAGTCTGTTAGCATAGGGGATTAGGAGCTGAAGGGATTTGCCACACTAGGTGCATTCACACTTCGTGAATTTTGGTAATGTGAACACAAACTTCCTGCAAAACTTCCTGCGAAACTTCTTGCGAAACTTTCCACAACTTTGTAGGAAATTTACCGAACATCGAGAAACTTCCCGTGACATTTTGAGTGTGAACACAAACTTCGGGAATTTATATCCCATGAGCCTCTGCGCATTCCCGGTGTGGGGATGTATACGCGCTGTACACAAAATATACAGGGAATCTGGAGTTTAATACATGACTTGGGTAAGGCTCGTATTAGGTACGTGTACTGAGCTGTTACATAATTCAATCTGTTCTGTTAGCTTGTTACTTTCATTGACATAAATAATGGAGTATAGAGGACATTTGGGAGACATTGGAAATACCTGATCAATATGTGGAGCACAGTAAAATAAAGCCTCCACATTTGATTTCATGTGGTTACATCCACGGCCGATTGTGTGCTTTTGCACTTGCACAGAGTGGGCCAAATCTTCGGGAAGTTTCACGGGAAGTTAATCTTCTTGAAGTTTTACCGCAGTGTGAACGTACAAACTAAACTTCGCGAAGTCTTCCAGAAGATTGGTAATGTGAATGCACCTACTATGTTGACATTACCAAGATAACAATCCCCTGGTGGATAACAAATTTAGGGCACAGAGGAGAAGCGGACACATTTGGTCATGCACTACTGCCTCCAAAGTTCCTAACCCATTACTGAACAAGGCTACCATTTGTAGGGGAAAATCCCTACCGTAGGGAATTTTAGCCAACCGTAGGGATTAGGGAATCCCTACGGGAAAATGACCTTCCGTAGGGAAAAGTAAGGATTTTTGATGATTTGTAGGAAATTTTGACAATTTTCAAAAAATATTCTTAAATCCTGAAAGATTTTCTACAAATTCCCATATATATTCGTCTGTAGACATTATTTGGGTCACCATATCGTATAATTACGAAAACCGTAAAGCGCGCATGCCACAGTATCGAGGTGATTACAATGTCAACTTTCTCAATTAAAATAAATCTCTTGCATTTACTAACGTTATTTTGTAGGGGAAAAGGTACCCTCGTAGGGGAAAAGTGGATTTTTGTAGGGGAAAGCATAGCTCTGAAGGGGAAAAAATTGGCCTATTTGGGCACAGGGGAAAAGTAGTGTCCATAGGGGAAAATATGCATGCTGCGTAGGGGAAAATTAAAATTTTGAGTGGCAGCCCTGTTACTGAAGCCTCCATAAGGAAATCAGAAGTTCCCTTTGGTAATAGGGCATTGATGTATGCTGCCCCCAATCTGTGGAATCCCATAAGATCTACTGCAGGCTTGGCACAGATCTTCAGCAGACTTTTTAGTCTGCAGCAAGAGTAAGCCAATTATATAATCTTCCAATCACGTTTAGTAAAAGAGTTTAAGGTCAGGTTAAAGACTCATTTATTCATTGGAAGTTAACCTGAATTATGAAGGTTTTGTGTATTACATGCAGTATGTATGCATAAAAGATAAATAATTGCATTTTAATGTCAGTACAATATATTATGATATCTGTGTAATATAAATGTCTGTTAATATTATTGTTATTATATTGTCTGATAGAAAGATGTGATTTTGGGGACAAGTATTTGTTATTGTGCCTATTTTCATCTCTCAGAGCCAACCTACTTTGTTTCACCATGTTTTATCAAGTTGTTATCTTGTCTGTTGTCCTCTTTCAGAGCCTACCTGCCCTGGCTTCACCATGTTTTACCAAGTTGTTATCGTGTCTATTGTCCTCTTTCAGAGCCTACTTGCCCTGCCTTCACCATGTTTTACCAAGTTGTTATCGTGTCTATTGTCCTCTTTCAGAGCCTACTTGCCCTGCCTTCACCATGTTTTACCAAGTTGTTATCGTGTCTATTGTCCTCTTTCAGAGCCTACTTGCCCTGGCTTCACCATGCCGCAGCATGCAGACCTTGTCCGTAACGCCGACGTGTGTCTGAGTCAGAGAGTGGATGCTTCTACTATCTGTGCTATCACCTGTAACCCTGGTTACCGCCTCAGAGGACCATCATCCTACCGGTGTAGTCCCACTGGTAACTGGAGGCCCCCGCTCCCAAGGACAGAGGTTTGTCAAGGTATGGACTGCAACCCTGAAACGTAAATGGTATGATTGGGGGTAGTCCTCAACGTGGGGTGACACTATTCTACGATCAAGTAAACTGTGCAAGGATTTTACTGTGAAAATTTGGCAGTGAAAAGTTGACTCGTTCTAGAATAACCTCCAACAGTATGTCACGTGACAGACAAATCTGTTGTGTAGTTTCCTATGGGATCTTTTCTATTGGGGCTCGAGAGAGACAAAATGCTAATATGTTCATGATTGATTTGGCTTAAGTAAAGAAATTCGAGATAAATCCTTCCATACAGCCAGGAGATACACTCCAGCTGGTGTATCTACTGATATATCTTTCAACCAGTTTGGTTGGAGAGGCATTTTTTATTTCTCCCAATCACGTCACTGCCCTTTAATGTATCGCTGGCACAAATTGTACTCCTTACATAATTGGAAATTATATAAAAGTACGACAGCAGTACAATTTGTTCTTTCATTTTCACAGGGACAGCCTCACTAATCACTCATGAAACTGGTAGGGGTACATTGGATAGTTTTCTCCAAATTGGAGACTATTATCACAGATTTTTTGTAAAGTGAGAAAAACATGCACATTTTCTATACCTGTTGGGTAATTGATTGACCCCACCCCCCCCCCCCAAAAAAAAAATAATAATAATTGTAACTTCAGAAATACTCACAGCATTATGATAAAACTTACATTGTTTGGAAGGTAATATCTGGAACTTATACAACATGTTTCTGTAAAAAGTTATTACGATTTAAATTTGACAGTGCAGTCTGAAAGTTGCTCAATGCATCATTGCAAAAAAAAAATGCTATACACATTGAGAGTCGGTCCTTGAACACTTAACCCCATGAGGTTGAGGGGCTTCTGCACAGAAGCCCATTTCATTATAACATTGGATAAATGATAGTTTATGCCCCTGTTCCATAACGTACACATTCATTTTGTGATCAGTATGCATGGGAAATTTGTATTTGTCATTTACATTGGCAGCAATATATTATCACAGCATTTGACGTAACCCGTTGGCGGCCAAGTACAAGTTAACTCGTGTTGGGGTCTATGAAAAATGTGTGTTATAGTGAAATCAAATCGTCTCCAATGGGTTGAATATCTGTCAATAGAATGATCATTATTTCTTCTCCAATTATTGCTTGACTAGCGGGACCCGTGGAAATTCCACGGGTCCTAGCGGGTGAGGTTTATGTTGAATGGACATTATTTTGGAGGTTAATTGTACATGTAATTGCCCTCAATTTAATGTGTATGGTTGGTCCCTTGCAGTACATTCTGGAATTTTTCTTAAACTGCAGATTTATATTTATTTGTTTAAAATTTTTTATTTATTTTATGGAAATTTTTGAAAGTTAATGTGAATACCTTTTTAAGGGAGTTGTTATATTATGTTTTTTTTTAAATTCATTAATCATTTTTTTTAGATTTGCATTTTCTGCATCCGTACCCATGCTTCAGTCTGGCTCCGTACCCGTACCCGTAACCGCTGTTTGTAGTATTAATATTAATGAGGAAAAAATGCATTTATTGAAATCATGAATTTAAATAATTTTGGGGTGGTGAATGCATTATTATTAAGATTGAAAAGACTGCACATTTTAACAGAAAATTAAGTATGTTTTGCCAGACTTGTAGTACCCGTACAAATTCCCGAACCCGTACTTATATTCGTACCCATGGTCTTCTACCCGTACCCATACCCGCTGGTCTGTACCTGTACCTGTACCCACAGGATCATACCCGTACCCTTGCCCCTAATTCCGGACCCGAGGCTCACATTCATACCCATGCATGGTCTCGTATCTGTACCTGTACCCGCTGGACTGTACCTGTACCTGACCCACAAGTCAGTAGGCCTACCCATACCCCGCCGGGACCCATACCTGTACCTCTCGTCTCTTATTCGTTCATAACTGTACCCATACTTGTACTCGACTTGGACTGACACGAACGGACCGGGGGGGGGGGGGGTCGACTCTCCACAAGGTCTGCTACCCACCCGTGTTCAACAACCTCAGAAATGCACCCTATATGTAACCTACATAACGAAATTTGCAACCCTAAACGGCGTACACGAGAAAAGCTCCCGTAAGCGGCGTGACTCACAGGAAATCAACTAATTCTGATACCCTAGCTAGTGGCATGAATAGGGAATTCACTAACTTGATACCATAACGTGGCGTAAACAGTGAAATCAAACTAATTTGATACCCCAACCAAGTGTCACTCTCACCTGAAACGTTATTGTACATTGCGCAACCCAAAGAGGTTCACTTAGCAATTCATAAATAATTCGCCTAATTATGAAACGGTCATTTTGGAGATGTTAAATCCATAAAAAAATTTGCACCCCTAAATGGCATAATCTACATAACCAAATTAGTAACCCTAAATGGCGTGATATGTGAGAAAAGGCTACCCTAAGTGGCGATTGCCGGCGAACGGTGCTGAAAAAGCTACTGCATGAAAACAACCACTCATTACTTTGTACACAAAAATATAGAGTTGTCCCCATGTGCGACCCCCCCCCCCCACTAAAACGATGAAGAAGTACAGCACTGCAGGAAAATGGTAAGTTCAATTCCAAAGACAGAAGAAACCTGTGTGCGCACTGACCAGGTGTCCGTGCAGCTCTGCTCAGGACCACATACTACATGTACATGGAAGTGTGAATCTGCCACGTACGACCGGAGCAGGCAGACCTGTCGACTGCACAGTTAAACGCCAGCGCGTGACACGGTTTTGAACGTGTGGGACTACGCCTTACGGATACAATCTCACGGACTTTGGGGTATTTTTGTGATAAAGCGACAGAAAATAATGCTTTAAAATAACATCAAAGTTGATATAGGTGTGATGAAGTTCTTTTCTATTCAGAAATTAGATCAAGGCAAGAAAAAAAGTGAATTTTTACGATAATTTCTATGGCTTTGCACATACACGGGCGAGAATGCCAAATTTGGCATTTTGGTAAATGCCAAACTGGCAAAACCTTGGCGAAACTGTGAGACTGGCTACATTGGCATTTCTCACCGTCGCTGGTGATTGTACGCGCACGCTCGTACGATTGTACGGCAAAAAGACTCGGAGAAATGCCCTCAAAAATCGGCCTCTGGAACATTTTCGTCAAAAACAATGGGCCCCTGAGACAATAAAGACTATCGCCGCGTCGAATTTTGGGGTCGACGCGAACCGAACGGTCGCCGTTCGGGAGCCTATTCCAAAATAAAATACCGTGAAAAAAACCAAAAATCGCCAAATTCGGGGCAAAACGCCAAAACCGCCAAATAACGACATTATTATAATAGAAGATACAACATGCTGTGGATGATTCTAAAACAGGGTTTCTCAATTATTATTGTTGAAGTGCCATATTTGTTGAGAATTTGTACTACACCACTGTTCAACATGCGAAGCGAACGGAGTGTCGCGGCATGGGGTCCAGGGGCCCATTCAAGGGCCCCTGGCAGGGGGTGGGGGGGGGTGGAGCCCCCCAAAGTTTTTAAATATGAGGCCTTTTAAGAGGCCCAGAATGGCTTTAATCAATATAAAAAGCTTAAAAACAAATTCAAAGAAATTACACAATTTATAATTTTTTTTTACAGCAGCTTCAATGCAGCACTTCAGAAGGCCTGATGCGCCAAACGTGGCACGCGTGCCGCAGTTTGAGAACCCCTGTTCTAAAACTTTACTAGCAAAAATTGGTGTGATTTGTGACTTGTTTCCTTTTGCCAAAGTACTCCATTGAAGATATTTCAAGCTGAAAATGGGTTGAACTAATAATTCTGGAATTTTGAACTTAATCAGAGGTAAAAAAATCAGTTATTTTGTTTTTCCTGAAATGCTGGTGTAGGATGTTATTTCATCACTTGTGTTTCCTGTTTTATTATTTTCCTTGTAATTCAGTTTGTTAAGTTGATTTTCTGTTATCTGTCTTAGATATTCAGCCTCCAGTCTTCACGGAGCCTTGTCCCCGGAACGTGACCGTCTACACCCCGCCCTGCTCCACTGCAGCCAATGTGACCTTTGACCTTCCTCAAGCCATGGACAACGAGGAATCCGTCCTGGTCACTGGCCCTGACCATGTCTTCCCCATCCAACTGACCAGGGGGACACATCGCAGGGTGTACTCGGCTACGGATCGCGAGGGCAACACAGCGCTTTGTGATGTGAACATCAAGGTCATCAGTGAGTAGCTTGCAGGCACAATGCCTTGTCGGTTCTGGGGGGTGTTTCATAAAGCTGTTCGTAAGTTACGAACAACTTTACGCACGACTGGTGATACCTTCTTGTGCTACATGTAAAATGCATGAGAAACTGATTAGCCCCCAAGAAAGTATCACCGGTCATTCGTAAAGTTGTTCGTAACTTACAACAACTTTGATGAACAGTCTCGGCTGTAGACTAGTACTTCCATAGGCCCTAGTGGTATAGCTGCTCCTGACACTAGCAGAGAATGATCACATTAGTCTCGGTTCAAGTCAGTGTAGAATGTCATGTCAGTGTCAAAATAGAGTCTGTGCTTGCAGACTACCAGTAATCTGGGTGATCGTTTGTTTCATTGACACCCAAAGAACTCCAGACATGTTTTTTTTCTAAAAAGGAACCCAAATACATGAATCTCAATGAAATTATGACGTCATGTATTATTTAGTTCCCACACTCTTATTGAAAGATTACAGGTACACAGCAATTCTGAAAATATGTAGCTGAATGTTTATTGTTACAAGATTTTATTAATGTGGCCATAAATGTCTTATGAATTCTATAAAAAATCATTTACTTGGATTTGTTCATAAATCATGAATTAAGCAAATTTTACTCCAACTTATGCTCAGACATGTCAAAGTTCACTTTGTAGGGTTATGCCTGATCATCACAAATTTGGCATCAAAACATAAGAAAGACATCAAATAAAATAATAATGAAGCATTTCCTGATTTCCTTCCTCAGCACCAATGTGTGATATCTCCATGGGGCCGGGCCATGTTCGTGTCGAGTCCATGTCTTGTCGGAATTTATACGGTTCAACCGTCCGTTACAGCTGTCGGCCAGGCATGAATCTGATTGGTTCGCAGGAACAGACATGTCAGATGGACGGCCAATGGAACGGCACGTATCCAACCTGTGAATGTAAGTTGTATTTCATTCCAACAATTATCTTAGGGATTTGTGTGGTCACACTTCAATTTCAGCATTATCCTTTGTCAATATTTACAATTTGTTTCTTTTGTTGCAGCAAATGTTATGATCTCACTACTTAAAGGCATCATATAACAATATTTCCATTTGAAAGAATGTGAGCTTCCTGGTTCCCCATGCTACTAGTGTCTTTGATAGGGTCTAGAAATAAAGTCCTGGAAAATTCCCATTCAAAGTGATCATTAAGTGCTTTAAAGAAGTAAAAATCATTGCGAGACCATTCCAGTTTTCCCCATAGACTGCTGTGTTGCAGAAGTTTCATCGCCCAAGAATAATTCATGTGCCAGTTTTTATCTGTACTTATTTGACAAGGTACAGCATCACTGTCTGAACTTTTGTGTTCTAGTATATTTATTTGTCCATTCAAACACTGTTGGATATGTCAGATAGCAAATTTAACAATTTTTTTAAATGGATCTGTTATATAGTGTCTTTAAGGTTTTCTTTTTAGGTATGGACAATTTGTTGGGGCTCATAAAATGTAAGATTCAGCATTTTTTTTTAAAAAGGAAGTTCATAAGCTCTTTTTCTCTCCTTCTCTCTTTCTTTGATCTCCTGGGACTGCCATCTTGTTGGTCTTATTTGGGGACCAAAGGAAAGTTTAGAATGTAGTACTACTTGTAACCAGATAATTAGAATTTTAAGTAATTAGGTTCCAGAGTAATGTATGCCTCTGCACCAAAGGTGCCATAGGCATTATGTTTTCAAGTTTGAAGGGTCAAAGGTCATGACCTTATAGGCTCATTTCTAGTATATGGAAGTAGGTACTGATGAACTGATTAGATAAAGGAGTTCAAAGGTCAAAGGCACAAGGCCTCATTCATGTCTGATTTGGGCTCATAACCCAAATAGTTGCCGAACGGCTTAAAAGATTTCAACATAAGTTAGGTCACGTATGTAGTATGAGGCACCACTGATTAGATTTTGGAGTTGGAAGGTCAAAGGTTGAAGGTCACAAGGACTTGTAAATGTCTGATTTGGTCTCATTGCCATGGTATCTTAAGAACTTATGAGATTAAGTACGTACACTCATGCATGATGCTTTTTGAATTCAAATTAAATTGGATGGGAGTATGGACTTTGGAGGCTTTTGCATCGACTGCATGTAGACAAACTACTCTAATAGAGTTGAAATGGTTTGCCAGATTAACATCATTTAGAGTTGTGTCCAACAACCAAGAAGATATATATATTAAACTTTCCCCTGTCTATCTACCCAGCTATTCCATTGATTCTAGCCCATTTATTTATCCCACCCGTGCTTCCTTCGATCCTTCCATCCCATCCATCCATCTGTCCATCCCGGGTTCCCAGCCCATCAGGGAAATTATTTTAATTTTTCCCAGGCAGGGAAAAGTGAGGGAATTTGATAAAAATGCCTCAAATCAGGGAATAGTCAGGGAATTTTGATTGGCCCAAAATCGAAAGTAGTCAGTCAGACTCTGACAGTGTTTTATACTGCAATTAGTTCACTGCAATAACATAGAAAACATGTGAAACTGAAAATGAGTTGGAATAATTATCATCAAATTTTGAGACTTCATCAGGGAAAAATCAGGGAATTTTGGTTTCTTGAAATGCTGGGAACCCTGCCATCCAATGGTCTGTCCTACCATTGATTCCATCCAATTTTCTGATTCCCTTTGATTCTTCCATTATATATTTTAGTTGTGACGTGTCCCTCCCTCGAGCTGCCCTCCTTTGCCGTGGCCACCCCGTCTCAGTGTGAATCAGTCCAAGGCGTGGTAGGATCTACCAGGTGTAAGATCACATGTGAAGAAGGCTTTGCCTTGTCCAAGACTGCAGTCATCTCAACAACATGTACCATTAGTGGCAACTGGACCACAGACATCTCTGGTATCCAGTGCATCGGTGAGTGTTCTTACCCTTCTCTACCTAACCCCCACCTAACCTCTCATTTATTTTAGACATTTTTTAAATGACCCTTGATTGGGAGCTTGCTGGTATTGCGATAATGTATATTTACACGCTTTAAATATGTAAAATATGGAGTTTCTTGTTCTGGAAAGTCACGGAAAAGTCAGGGAATTTTAAAAATGTGCAAATGTACGAACCCTGCTTAACCTCCTCACCACCTAACCACCTTATCTCCTCCCCACCTAAACCCCTCCCCACCTTGCACCTCACCCCTCACCACCTAACCCTTCCCCACCTAACCACTGCCCTCCTAACCCCTCCCCACCTAACCCCTCCCCACCTAACCACTGAACTCCTAACCCCTCTCCACCTAACCACTCCCCTCCTAACCCCTCCCCACCTAACCCCTCCCCACCTAATCCCTCCCCACCTTATCACTCCCCACCTAGCCTCTCCCCACCTAACCACTGCCCTCCTAACCACTCCCTTCCTAACCCCTCCCCACTGAAACCCTCCCCACCTGACCCCTCCCTCCCCATGGCTGCCCCTATCCTGAATCTCACATGAAGTACATTTACCTGGATCACCGACTAAAACCAAAGAACTTAGTAGCTACATGTACACTGAAGGTAAATTTGTCCAATATGCATGCCTTAGTTAAAAGAAAAGTGAACTTCTATACAACTCTTTTTGACCATTTAGAAATTGTCTACATTATCGTAAGAAAAAATTGAAATATAATAATATTTATTTAGAATGTATGCCCTATTGTTAGATTCATTGCTCGTAGACTCAACATCTGAGCAAAGTTTTATATGCCACAATGTGCCAACAAATCATGGAACAAGAATAAAAAAAAATGCACATAAATAATTCTCATATTGATAAAGTAGTTACAAAATTTAATTCAGTTTTGATTTCCGCATGGAATGTCCTATTTAACTCTTAACATGCCAGATCATTTAAACTTCTATGGACTTTATATGGCAATAAAAAACTTCCTCATCTCTCACATCTGAAATGTTATTTTTCCAGCATTGTATAACAACTTTCTTTCTTTTTTACCTGTATTGACTCCACAGTCAATGTCAATGCTGCTTGAACCTTTTTTTTATACGAGTGCTGCTTGAAAATGCTAAACAGTATTATTTTTGTTGACATTATGTGAAAATGACACGACAACAAATGATTCACGTTATTGTTAATGACACTCCTCCCCATTCTATATACTTATTCTATAATTTCTCTACTGTCTCTTTCTCTGTGTAAATAGTGTAAATATTCATCTGATTTGTAGTGTCAGAGTCGTAGTATTTCGATGGTGTTGCATCGGTTCAAGCTCTAGTTTAAGCTTA
>JZLH01S0556924.1:0-16886 GCA_001188425.1 Eucidaris tribuloides
AAAGACTTTTTAAATATTTGTAAATGTTAATTAATAAAGTGTATTATAATGTAAATACTAAAAATAGCCGTGGAATGAACGTAAATTGCGGTTCACACACAAAAACATACAGTTTGCAAGAAAAAGTAGAGGCTTTTTTATTTTCTATAGTGCAACTTTGCACCTTTCAGAAAGGGGCAAAGTTGCAATTTTATAGGTGCTCCCAGTGTGACATTGGTCTGCACCTTTAAAGGTGCAAAGTTGAGCCTATTTTTCTTAGTGAGTATCTGGACTTGTACATCTTTATTCACTTTGATCAGTATTTCTGATCCCCGAATTTTTTTTATCTTCAAAAACATTTCTTTATATTTTAAATTACGTGCATCTAAATCATTTTGTCTATCTCTTCCCATTACATGAATTGAGAAGACGATAACTGAATTTTCTTTAAGTACAATTTTACTATTATTATTGATATTTATCCAATATAATATTTACTTATAATCCCTTACCTCATGGAAATTCTGGGTCTTGTATCTTCCTACGCTGTTTAATAAAATGCACAGAACACTGTTCGCAGAATAATGACTTTCTGCCCGACTTACTTCTTCTGTAGTTACAGCATGGTTGGAGTGTACGGTATATAAATACGCTTGCATTGCCTGTAATAATAACGCCAATGCACATGCGTAATTCGCATTGGAAATTGATGATTAATTTTGCATCTTCTTTTTTCTGTTCTTATGTACTGTTTGGTCATGCCAATGGCCAGTGGGGGATCCGGGTTTTTCCGAAAGGAAGGTCGTTAATTTATTTAATCATTTGTCGTTCTGTGGGAAGGTTAATAAAGAATGCCAACATTATAAGATATAGCCAAGTCGGCCTACTCGTCACTGATATTCGTTTGAATTGTATACCTTCCATATATTTTAGTATATGGGCAATTCCAGCGTTACGGACATTACATTTCAGAGAATTTTTGCAACTTCAAAAGGTCATTAGGATAACACAACCTTCTTATTATGAACTCATAAAATGAAATCACACACATATGACCCTAAATTATAAACAGTGCAAGTTTCAATCAATTTCATCGCTCCGTGTGGAAGTTACTGGACATAACGGTTGCCGTTACGGACATTACATTTTTTGGACATGACTTTTTGCATGCCTTTACGTTCATTGAAAAGTCTGTGAGTTTAAACACACAGTTAAACCAAGATACCCATAATTTGAAAGGTAAGGAAGTGTTAAATAGGAATAAAGTTAAATTTAGTGAAACAGATGAATCATGTACCCTCTACAGCCATAATTGTGGCGTTACGGACATTACATTTTAAGCGTTACGGACATTACAGATTTGTCCACTTTCTTTAAGTGGTAAGGGTCACATGCTTGTATTAATATTTTTGGTTCTTTTCACCTGGATAGTACTTGTAGCCATATCAAAATTATGCCAAAGCACTTTTATGAGATCCTTCATTTCAAAAGTTGCCAATTTGAGGACTATGTGGGGTATAGACCCATACTTTATTAGTTTGTAGACCTTTTTTTAAAGTAAGAATCTAAAAGACTTAATTTATGTCTGCAATGGAATGGTGATCTATAAATGACATGTAGAACATCCTTTTGATTTTTTGTAATGATGTTTGAATGCGTAATAATTAAAAAAGTGAAATTAAAGAAGCATTACGGACATTACACTATTCATTCACTTGAGCTAGGACATCTATACCCATGGCTGAACATAACACTCTATATACTAATAAACAGCTTTTATTCTAATTAAAACAAATGCAAATAGTTCAGCAAAAGTTCAGTATGTCATTTGGCACAAGAAGTTTTAAGTTGTATTAACACATTCCTAGATCAAGTATCAGAAAGGTCTGAATTGAGAATATTCTACTTCCATATTAGCTTGGAAAGTAGTAGTAGTAGTAATCCAGGTTTTAAATCCGGTTTAGTCCCCGAGCTACGGGGGTGGCCTGGAAACAGAAGTGGTTCTGGTTGTCCATTGTGGGAGAGGGCAGCAAATAACTCTTCTTCTTATTTGGTGTACAGTGTACACAAAGAAATTCATGGATCCTGGTCTTTTCAGAAATGTCATACTGCATCCATTAGTATGGATCCTTCGTGATCAACAAAGTGCTTGGCAGATCTTTTTTGTCTTAATTTCCAAACGAGAAAAGGACCCAAATGGAAGCTATTTGTAAAGCGGGATTTGGTTGTTCCTCTCCCTCATCCTCTTGTAATTATCTAGCATCACTGATAAAGAGTACATCTGCTGAGCTTTATATTGTTGCTGTGCTTGCACTTTGCAGCCATGCAAACGATCAGAGAGTGAATGGCAGGGGACTAATACAATTGTACACAACAAGGCTGTAGACTACAGGATTAGTTGAAACCAAAGTGAAATAGTACATTATTGCTGAAAAAATGTCCCAAATTAATGTCAATATAAGGGCCAGGGCATCCATTTATGACATATATCAACATTGCAGTGTTGATGCCAAGGTATTTGAACTGTAATCATATGCAGCTATAGTTGTCTACAAAATTGTAATGTCCGTAACGCATTGGTCATGTAATGTCCGTAACGCTTTTTTGGAGTGATAATGCAAATTCTCGAAAAAAAATTCTGGATATGTTGTGTGATATCACATTTTAGCTTTACATTAGAATTTAGAACAAAATTGAACCAAAACATAGTGTACTACAAAAACTTTTACATCTAAAACGTTACGGACATTACAATTCCATCGAGAAATAAATCAGAAAAAAATGCAATGGTCATTTTTTCAGAAAAGACATATTTTCTTCTGGTATCCAGCAGGATGATGTTAAAATGAGTCCTCAGCTTTATTTTGGCATGAAAATGATTACCTGAAAGCCATTTTACAGCACAATTTTTCACAACAGAAGAAATTCATGCAAAACACACTGAATTTTACTGTACTGTCTTTAAAAAACCCCCCACTATATTTCAATAGCTCAAAAAATTATCTCTCCGACTTGGGCCACAATTTTTTTCATTATGTCATGTTCTTATGACACTTCCTGAATACTTTCCAGGGTAAAACAAAGCTGTTCCTTGATTTTCATTTTTCCACCCTGGGGTAACATTTTTCACGGAATTGCCCACATGCATCTACTCAACAAATTGTAAAATGAAAAAAAAAATCAACGAAACATAAAATAAAAAGAATTCCTGTGTTTGCGTAAAAATTGCACTGGGAAGCAGATATTTCCAATTTTGATAATAGTATACTTTGATAAATAGTATCCCTAACAACTCTTACGTAGTTCTCTGAATGTCAAACGAAATTTCAATCACCTGATGATTTATGATTTTCTAGATGTCTGTTTGAACTGTTTCTATGCCAAAAAAAGAAATATTTGTTGTAACTAGTATAAAAGCCGTGCGCAGGATTTTTTTCCGGGGGGGGGGGACAATATGACTGTTCACTTTCGAGGAATCCTGCGAGAAGAGGGGCAAAAGGACCAAGATTTGAGTTGCAAAGATACGTTTTAAATGTTATAGTTGTTGCGTGATTTCTTCATTTATTTCAAATCTAAATTCCAGAGAAAGAATGGGATTTGAAAATTCCGGAGGGGGGGGGATTACCCTGACTCACCGCCCCCCCCCCCCGCTGCGTACGGCCATGACTGATAATAACTAAGCCTTTCTTGGGTAATTCATACTGACGTTGCACAAATTCGTGGCATAGTTTATGAATCTGTATAGTTGTTTTCAAAACAATATTAATATTTTTTAAAATATTAATATCTTGGTCACGTCGCTATCGATTTCGTTGTGAACGTTTAGGAGTACGCGACGTTGCTTAGTTACACGGTCTGTAATGAGGAACAATTCTGATGCACAATTAAATTGATATGCCATTAGTGATGACAGTTACGTTTCCTTGTCAATTTCTAGCAAATTATTTATTGTGCTGATTTTCCTTGCAAGTCCAAAAAATGGAAAGGGACGAAAAGTTTATCAATTTCATTTTGAAGACACGCTGTCTAATTGCACTTACCTACATATGCTTTAGAAAATATACAACGCAACCACGCTAATATTGAAATTCTAAAATTTGGAAATTTTACAGTCATATTATTTCGAAACTATAGTTTCGCTGAATCATACTTTGCAGGTTTCCACGTACCTCTACAGTGCGTCCCAGAAAAAAAAAACAGAACCCTAAAACAAAGACTTATTGTGCAGAAGCAATGGAGCGTATGATTATGAAAATAAGTAAAACTTAAAAAATAAACTTTCATTTATGTTCTTTAAAATGATACATTAAGCAAACATATTTACTCGTGCATCTCTGAGTGCCATGACTTTAAAAATTTAAAGTGAAAAACCATTTGTTACGCTTTTTGGATTTGACACTGTGCACACCAGCTGTCTATCTCTTTCTTTTCATGGAGGGAAGTTAGGGAACAGCGTCAAAGCCATAAAGCGTAACAAATGGTTTTCACTTTAAATATCTAAAGTCATGGTACTCAGAGATACATGTATGAATAAGTTGCTTAATGTATCACTTGAAGCCAAGTTTATTTTGAACTTATTTCTGCAATTATACGCCTCATTGCTTTCGCACAATAAGCCTTTGTTCTAGGGTTCTGTTTTTTTCTGGGACGCACTGCATATGGTAGAACATATTAAATATGTTCCGTTTCGCATCTTCGCATTTTTGTGCAGAAACAACGATTTTCTCTCTCAGGCGACATGCCCTTTCAAAAGTGAAATGTTAACGAACAATTCTGTACACAAAAATTGGGCCCCTGTAGTTATTTTCTTCTTCTTTCTATATTGTTCCAATTGTCACGTTTAATCTATTTCCCATTTTCTACCTGTTATTGTTTTCACTTAAGATTTTTCTGCAATATCCCGTGTTTAATAGGTTCACTCGGTGATGTGCAGCGGTTTGTTTATTCGTTTGCGTTTATTTTTAAATAGAAACGTACAAATTACATTTACAAACAAAGGCCCAAAGAATCATTTAAGGTGATAAAACCGAGCGCATATTACCGGTGAAGGTGTAGAATGTGCAGAAGAAATAAAAGACTATACTAGGTAGAGATTGATTTACTGGAAATGGTGGTGATACTTTCTATACATGGGCGACAACAACTTAAACTTACACCTGCTTCACTGAATATAATAAATTGAATTGAATTTATCGTCAATCTGCAATTAACATATTACAATACATAAATACATACATACATACACATATATTATATTACAACATATTTACAAAAAAAGAAAAATTTACAGCAAGTATACATATAAAAACAAAGCCGTTTGATAAAATGAGAGCTAAAAATAGCATAGCAATGCTAATCAAGGTTAGTCCCATAACACATATTGTTTTAAAAAATGAACATATTGGCACTATATATATCAGTTAATTATATTGTTTAGACATTAATCATGACATTTATAATCTTCAAGCAATCTTTGATTTGATTTTCGCCAAAAAGTGTTCCTTGAAGTACTATTTCTATTTTCATTCTCCAGCAAATTCCAATTTATAGGACTGAATGTGAGATACCTACATTTGCTTTTACAAACCAAAATCCTAAATCTTTATTACTCTTTTGTTTGGTTTGATAACAATGATGTAAGAACAATATAATGACAGATCATCTGGTGTGTGACCATGAATTATATCATACATATACGTACAAATTATGAAGTGAAATATCTTGCTCTATCTCTCTTGAATGGTGTGTATGAATGCACCACCGCATACATATCGTACGGTCAACAAAGCACCACAATTTCAAAACCGCGTGGGTTGTAATATACAGCGTGTATCAAAAAAAGTAGACCCTTAGAAAAAAAATTATTAAAAATTGTTTTCGTGATTTTGAGATTATTTTTTGATATGAATATTTTACCTTGGACCAAAGCTATCTGATGACACTGTTGGTATTGAAAGTATTTCACGCATGAGTTAGTCCGGCAGCCAAATCCAGATATCGTGCTGGACCTTGTTTTAGGGTCTATAGTTTTTTTCTTTGCAGATTATGATTCCTGAGACCATCAATTTGAACAATCTGAAAACTGACACTCTGTCAGCCTTGGGCAATTTGAGATATACGGAAAAAACAAAATGGCCGCCAAAATGACTTTTTTTCAATAGAAAAATAAAAGTCAAGTGTTTGTTTCAGTAATGGACTATTATTTGTCTTAATTTTTTGGAGTCTCTTACCTGAGACAAGTCTAACAGTGTTGCATTATCACAGATGACATGGTAATTTGCATATTTCCAAGAAAACACTATGTTAGTCTCATTTCCAGACCCTGCGACTTTCCTTCCTCATAAGTACATGTAGACGCACTACGGGCGGATGAGTATCCGTCTATCCAGGGAGGTGGGAGATCTATCTCCCACCTCCCTGGTCTATCCGAGGCCTGTGATGTCAGGCCCATGTAGCCTCAACACACAGTTTTAGTTTAGTTATGTTCATGATTCCTATGGCCATTAATTTAAACGATCTTATGATTGACACTCTGTCAATCTTGAGTAATTAGAGGCATGCAGGAAGAACAAAATGGCAACCAAAATGCCCAATTTTTGTCCAGAAAATCAAAAGTCACATTTTTGTTTTTAGTAAGTACCAGTGGTGTATATTTTAAAAGTCCAATACTTATACAAGACGGATAGTGTTGTGTCATTATAAATGATATGTTAATTTGCATATTTTAAAGAAAACACCCTGTAAGTCTCATTTCCAGACCCTGCGACTATTCCTTCCTCTCAATAGACGCACTGCGACCGGATGAGCACCCGAGGCCTGTGATGTCAGGCTTACTCGGTAGCCTCAACATACAATTTGTTTATGATTAGTTTGAAAGATTTTCCAACTGTCACTCTCTTAGCCTAGAGGTATTTGAGTATTCCAAAAAAATTAAATTAAGTTAATTTTCTTTGGTAAAACAAACATCTTTAAGATGTATATACTTAAAGGGAGAAGGCACCGGCAACTAACAGGCATAAGTTAAGATATAAAGAGGCATTGAGAGTATCGTGGGAATTATGGTATATGGTGATACAGGCAGCCTAAATAAGGGCTACTGTATGACACTCACACTCAGCAAGGCCCTATAAATTAGTTAATTTGTGTTTATTTTATGTCTTTGCAAGTCTTATCTTAAGATAAACTTGCAGAAACAGCCATAGGGGGAGGAGCTTATCGATTCAAACAGTGCATACATTACTACGGCGTGACTAACACACGTCGGGTGGCATGCATCTGTCATGCTTGGTCGGTTTCAGCAATGTGTACGTGCGATCTGATTGGTTGGCAAGAACTCAAATGTTTTCTTAACTTATGCCTGTTAGTTGCCGGTGCCTTCTCCCTTTAAGTCTGATAGAGTTGTATAATCTAAAATGAAGTTGAAATTTTCAACATGGTACTTTGTCAGCATTGGCCAATTTTAAAATATGTTTCAAAAACAAACTAACCACCCAAATAATTTGTTTTGTTATGGACTGACGTCCATTTTTTACACACACAAAATATCTTGGGGATTATATCTAAATGGCCATCTGAGAAACTGACAAACTGACAAAAGTCTGGTAAGTTGCATAGTCACAGATGAAAATTTGCATGTATCCAAGACTGTGGCAAACTGCAAAAACTGTAATACACATTTGCGACTTAGCAACGATAACCATAGTATCAGAATTTAGCTTACATTATGATGCCGTGATTATTTCTCACCAGTAAGTGTAGATTGTTGTAAGGCTCTCCGTGTTTTTTGGTGTACTTTCAAGAATGTATGGGTGTATCGTATGCTGCCCAATTTGGTAATGTAAACATTACACGAAATCGTTCCATTTTTATCATATTTTAATCCAGAGATAAGAATTATAATTTATCTATCAATTATTTTAAATTCATTAAATCAATGATTACTATAAAAGCATTTTCAGCAATTTTTTAAAGCTCCTGATAGGAGAAATGTTCTCTTTTTCAAACCATGATTCTCAAGAAAATATCTATAATTCCAGCTGCATATCCTCAGAAGAAAAAAAATAATGACCACTGGTTTATAGCCACAGAATGTGGTTTGGAAATGATGGATGGATGAGAGAGTTAGAGTAAATCGGGTGTCACACGATGTAGCAACGAAAGAGTATGCGACGTTCGGCTGACTGCGTAGCCTTATCAGCGCAATGTAGAACGGCGGCTGCTGACGGTCTTTTATAGCGGTTGCCGAGCGTCAACCGCACCGGGCGCCCGTGATTGGTTGGCGCCGCGACCTGCCGCTATTTGTATGCGAGCGCTAGCACGTGTGTATTGGCGCTACGGAGGCAAGGCGGACGCGGCCGCCCACGGTCGCGGTCGGGCGGGGGCGGAGCCATGGGGCGGATGGTAGGTAGCGCAAGCTTCGGGTGTCGATCCCGCTGTCTCTGTATAATCGTTTGTTAGGGTCGGAGCCGGATCTGCTCCCCTAACAACATTACAGGACAGCGCGGTCGAACATCCCGGGAGCTTGGTACCTACCATCCGCCGCCTGCTCCCCGCCACGACCGGTGGGGCGGCTGTCCCTGGCTCCGTAGACCGCAATGTCAGCACGGCTATGCGCTCCAACACTAGCGGCAGGTCGCGGCGCACCAATCACGGGGGCGCTCCCTGTGCGGTTGACGCTCGAACGCTATAAAAGCACGCGTGCAACAGCGCTTCGTTCTAACATTCTGTGAAGGCTAGCAGTTGCAGCCGAAACGGTCGCATACCTTTACGTTTGCTACATCGTGACAAGCCGATTACTCTAGTGACTCTCTACTGGATACCTGATTCAACAAGTTCCATCTGATGAGATGAGCTTGAAGTCATTGCAGTGAAATACTATTTATCGGTTTGTTTTAGCATTCCAGTTTGTTGGAACAAACTTTTATCACTGCCAATAACCTTCAACAGATTAATATATGCAATAACAATTATGCACGATCGTCTCATGGTCTTTCACTTTCACAAATGCAACTTGTTAACAATTAAGCCTACTGCCAGGTGTAAGCTTTCAATTTCTATAGTACACGAGACATGCTGAGGCACCTTTCTTTCCTATATTATCCATCGTCACTGTATGTATTTACAATGACAAATGTATCATCGGCATCCATTTGTCGTGATATCTGCATCTTGAAAGACTGGTTAAGTTGGTATACTGAGGCAGCGCCTACTTCAGCTGTGGAGAAATGCATTTCACACTTGAAAATGCTGTGTGTGAGTGGATCTTCCTTGCCCCACCTGCGGTGTGTAGACGTTGCTCTTTGGTGTCGAGATCTAATTTTGCTTCTCCTCTGCAATGGCCATTATGAGGTTCCGTTTCCAGTGATTGTGGTCCTTCAATTGCAACCTCCTCCTACCTGCTGCCGTTCATGCCTACATCTTCCTTATTTCTCTCACACACATCCTTGAAGCTGGGTTGAAGACCTCCAAAACTGACCTCTTCTCGAAAGCGAGTTTTTTGGTAATGCAGATTATTGGGCATCCTGCCATCCTGTGCCTCTGAACAGTGATCAGCCAGTCGAGGTGAAGTAACAGCTTGAATATGCTGGGCATATCTTGGCAGCATAACTAAGGCCATTGCTGTTTGACACAATCTATCCGTTGGATGCCTAGGATCGGTCTTTAGCTGCTTCCTACGTGGAACTGGAAGTGCTGAGTCTCCTTTCCGGCCAAATTGACAGGGAACTGAGGACACTGTATAATTCAGCTGTCTTGGAGTACACTGTCAGTTTGTTATTTTTATAGAATCTTTTTTGTGAGCGTGGTAAAATGATACTTCTGCATGGCTAATCCGTCCTGATGAGAATGCCTTTGTAGGAAGCGTTTGATTGTCCATACCAGACAACATGAATGCTGGTGCCTGTAACATCAAAACTGTAAATTTCCTAGAATATTAACAATCCAATCCAAAGGGATTTGTTCATATCGTTGGGGGTATGACAACCTGGTTTTATTGAGGATGCATTGGAAATTGCATAACGTTCCAGTGTAAGGAAAATCTCAAACAAATTAGCATTTTCCCAACCTTATGCTTGCAGATAAGCTATTGAGTATATGCGTATACAAGGCAGCAGCATTATAGGACAACCTGGCAGTCAATCCCTTGTTGCTGGGTCGAGACTTTCAAATCAATCAACTTCATCCAGTCCACTCAAAGTGTAAAGTAATCCATCATTTACCCTACTGGTAGAACATTGTCCCCACAGATAAAATATCTCAGTAAGTTCAAACTCCATCGCATCCCGATTGGAGGCAATTGGCTAAAATTATAAGTTGAGCTCTGGAAAAGAAAAATTTTGGACATCGAAGACATTGGATTATTTTGTTTAGTCTGATAAGTAAACCGCCAGGCTATGCCTGCTTCTGAAATGGAGCTCACCTTAACGTACTTGGTGCTTGCAGAATGCAACAATGATTGTCCTACTTCTAAAATCAAAGATGACACAGGGACCTCAGGCCTATCTCTGTGATATGTTCCGTAGATAAAGTAACTGATTTTCAAATGGATAGATTATATCTTTTACAGCCTGTTTTATATCCAGCTGCGTCAAGAACAGGATGGTTTCCACAGGGCATATCAACGACAGGGTCTTAAGTGACCCTTCTCACATAGCACATTAACTAGACCTTATTAAATGCTGGAGCCATACTTACAGACCTAACTGTCGCATTTTGTGGTGCAACAACTTCCCATCAAAGCTTTGACAGTTGCTACGAGATAGACACATGGTTAAACCTTATACATGACCCACCAATAAGGACTAGCAGAATTTGTAAATTTGCTTACATAACAAGCCGCATGTCTATTATCCTCATTTGAACCATACAAAGGAGGGAAAACGCTTCTTTTAAATGGAAATATAAATTACAGCTTTTGGCATTTGACCACCATCTTGATTCAAGAGAAAGAGTATGTCATCTTTTATCTTGAGTTATTATGGCACCTTTTCAGACTTGGAATATCGCCACAGAGATACAGACGTCCATGCCATCAAAATCCTTACTAAGCATGCATGTTTTTTCTGTGTGTAAAAATCAATTAGTTTAGAGCCATTTTATGTTTATACGTTATGTCTGGTGCTGACAGTTTGCTGGTCTGGCTTCTAGAAGTTTGAATTAACCAATCCCATACTAAGCAAACTACAGTTTTCAGTCAACTTGAACTAAGTCTATAGTGTGTTGAGACTACATGAGCATGACATTACAGACCTCGGGTGCTCATCAGACCGAATGCGTCTCAGAGAAAGGAACAGTCGCAGGGTCTGGAACTGAGACTAACAGAATGTTTTCTTTGAAATATGCAAATTAACATGTCATTTGTAATGACAAAACACTATAAGTCTTGTCTAAGGTACTGGACTTTTAAAATATACACAACTGGTATAGTTTGTAAAACAAAAGATTGACTTTTGATTTTCTGGACAAAAATCAGGCATTTTGGCGGCCATTTTGTTTTCTTGCATATGTAACTCTATCGCTCAAGGCTAACAGAGTATCAATCATAAGATCATTTAAATCAATGGCCATATGAATCATGAACATAACTAAGCACGTGTGTAGAGGCTGCATTGGTCTGACATCACAAGCCTCGGATACTCACCCGCCCGTAGTGCGTCTACATGTACTTATAAGGAAGGAAAAGTCACAGGGTCTGGAAATGAGACTAACATAGTGTTTTCTGAAAATATGCAAATTAACATGTCATCTTTGATGATATAACACTATTTGACTTGTCTGAGGTAATGGACTTCGAAAAATATACACAACTAATAGCCCATTACTCTAACAAGCACTTGCTTTTTTAATTTTTCTATTGAAAATAAGGCATTTTGGCGGCCATTTTGTTTTTTTCCGTATATCTCAAATTGCCCAAGGCTGACGGAGTGCCAGTTTTCAGATTGTTCAAATTGACGGTCTCAGGAATAATAATCTGCAAAGTAAAAAACTATAGACCCTTAAAACAAGGTTAACCCACAACCCGCTTTTGTGCAATCGGCCAAAAATGCATTTGCGCACAGAATTGTGTTCTTACAATCAATGTTTAATGCCTCACAGACCGGTGCTGCAGAAGCTCTCAACTGATGTGCACAAGGATTGAATCCTCAGCATGCTCAGAGAAGAGCTAATATCAATTTTGTGACAAAAAAGGACAAAAATGAAGCACTGATTCAGATAAACCCCCACAAAAAGAAGATAATGTCATGTTTGCAAGATGAACTGTGAATTTCAAAAAAAAATGCATTTTCTTCTTTTTCAGGGGTTGGGGGTCGGTAATTGTATCTGAATTATTGCTTTATTTTGTCTTTCTTGTCACAGAAATTGATGTGAAGCTCTTCTCTGCCATGCTGAGGAACTTTGAATGTAGCCAAAAATGGAAGCAATGATTCAGTACAACCCCACCCCTACCCATTCAAAAACAAGAAAAATAAGCCATTCTCTGCAAGTTCACAGTTCATCTTGCAACAGCATGACATTTTCTCCTTTTTGAGGGCCGCCGGCCGTACTTACTGAGATCATCTGCCTTTCAATTTGTTTTTATTTGCCACAAAATTGATGATTACAATCTATCTCTGAGCACGAGGATTCAATCTTGGCACATCAGGTGAGACGCTTCTGCCAGCACCCGTCTGTGAGGCCATTAAACATTGACTATAAGAACACAATTCTGGTGCGCACAATGCTTTTTTGACCTAATTGACAAAAGTGCCTCAGTGCTTCACTCATACGGTGAAATACTTTCGAATAACCAATAGTTGTCATCAGATAGCTTAAGGCTCCAAGGTAAAATATATAGAATCAAAATAATCTCTAGAATCATCACATTTGGCGTAATAAATTTTTTTCTGAGTGTCTACTTTTTTTATACACGCTATATAGTGTATTTTATCCCTGAATTTCTCTCTCCTAGATTATTCATATTTGTGTGTGTTTTTTAATCTTTATCTTATAGTCAATATTACACATTTCCATTTAATGTAATCGCCGTAACGTGCACAAATCAAAACCAAGTCTTGGCATTATTACAATGTATTCCCAAGTTGAAACTATGAATAACGCGTCTTAGAAAACATGTGTAAATATTACGTAAAATATTAATTAATTTGCCTTTGCTTGGATAAATTTGTATTCAGATTGATTTATATTTTTGTTGAAGTTTTAAAATTATATATGATATCTGGCACCGTTGAAGTCCAGTCGCAACAATATATTTGCAGCTGAATATAGGCTACGTGCCGTATCGTTTAATTTTCTGTATTTTTTTTTATCATACTTTGTATATCTTTTCAATGGTTGTGTATACAACGTGTCTCAAGAATTGTGCAAGTCAAAAGCAAACTTGACAATTGGACAATATTGTTGTGGCTGACGTTTACATCAACATTACGGGCACAGTATAAACCTTCATATGCAGTTTGTTTTGTTCAGTTTGGTTATTTTAATTTCAAGATAATCGTGTTTAGTTGACAACAAAAAAGTAAAATTACACTTCTACGAGGGAAGAGGGTCAGATGCTATCCTTGACGGTAATTGTGATTTTACCCATTTACCATTTTACCCATTTTAACTGAAAATAATTATAAATGTTTTAGAAATTATTATACTAAAATTCTACGAAAGAGGAAGACGGCTTTTTATAAATTTAAATTTGATTCAGTGGAAGGGGATTCTAAAGGTACGTGGAAAGAAAGAAATAATATTTTAAATAAAACTAAATCCAAATGCAATATTCCTGAAAAATTAATAATCGATAATTCAGAAATCAAAGATGAATTTGAAATAGCTCAAGAGTTTAATATTTTTTAGTGAAATTGGTCCCAAATTAAGCCGATCGTTATTTGATGAAACGCAAAATTTAAATACACCGTATTCGTCGTACCTTTAAAATTTCAATGAAGCATCTTTATACATGAAACCAATTTCTGAAGGGGAAATCATATCAATTGTACAAAAATTAAAGAATAAGACTAGCCCTGGATATGACGACATTAATATAACTGTAATAAAACAGATAATTCCTTTCATTTGTAAACCATTGGCAGATATATTTAAGAGATCTATTGAAACTGGAATTGTATCAAATAAATTAAAATTAGCAAAAGTTACACCCGTTTTTAAATCAGGATCAAAAAATAACACTTGTAATTACCGTCCTATTTCTGTACTTTCTGTGTTTTCTAAGATACTTGAAAAATGTGTGTAAATTAGAATTTATAATTTTTTGTGTAAACATAATGTATTATCCGAAAATCAATTTGGATTTAGAAGACGTTTATCTACTTCACTAGCCCTAACGCAATTTTTACAATCTGTTGTTTCCTCTTTAGATAATAAAATATCTTCAGTTGGCGTTTTTTTTTAGATTTGTCAAAAGCATTTGACACCATTGATCACTCAATTTTATTGCATAAACTTCATCACTACGGAATTCGGGGGGGGGGGACCACATTGTTGGATCGAAAATTATCTTTCTAATAGACAACAATTTGTATGTATTAATTCCTGTAAATCTAATTTAAAAACTGTTACATGTGGTGTTCCGCAAGGATCCATTTTAGGCCCTCTCCTTTTCCTTCTTTATGTTAATGACATCCGCCAGTCGTCAACTTTATTACAATTTACTCAATTTGCCGATGATACAAGTGTATTTTATTCCCATGAAAATGTTCCACATATTTTTCATACTTTATATAGTGAACTGAAGAATGTTCATACTTGGTTAACCGTCAATAAGTTAGTACTCAATTTGTCAAAAACTAGTTATATGATATTCAGTTATACAAAATACTCACTAAAAGATGTAAAACTTGAAATAAATAATTATGAAATTAAACATTCTCCTCAAAATAAATATCTCGGCATATACATTGATGAATCCTTGTCCTGGAAATATCATACATCAGAAATTTGCAGTAAGTTAGCTAAAGTTGTAGGGATATTTTATAGATTGCAAAATATATTACCTGAAAAAATTCTGTTGACCTTATATAATACATTAATTTTACCACACATAACATACTGTAACATTAATTGGGCCAATTGTGCAAAAACATTTTCCGATAGAATATATAAATTACAAAAGAAAGCTGTCCGCTTAATAACCCACTCTGCGTATAACTCCCACTCATCTCCCTTGTTTGCTAGATTAAACATTTTATCTATTCATGACATTTATAAACTGCAAGTAGGTATTTTTATGTATATGCGTCACAATAATTTATTACCATCATCTCTTAAATCAAATTTCTCTAAAAACTCATCATATCATTCATATTTAACCCTAGAGCTAATGATTACCATTTACCAAAAGTACGAACCTCCATAGCCCAGACAAATTTAGACTTTAATGGACCCAAAGTGTGGAATGCACTACCAACTGATCTTAAAAATTGTAATTCCCTTCCTTGTTTCAAACGAAAATTTAAAAAATATCTGATCAAAAACATTTAACAATCACTTCAACACTTATAATTAAATGTGTTGACATTGTAATTTAACTATCATACTAGACATTGGTTACCTTGTCGCATGTATTTTGTATCTGTTTTTGTATTATTTTTCTCACTCTATAAATGTTTTAATGTATTATTGTTTTGTTAAGGGGGCAATGTTTATAAGTCATTTTTTCTGTAACTTCCTGTTGACTTCCTCCACATCTCCTACGTTTTCTGTGTGTAAACCTATTTATTCTATACTTGTTTACATCTTTTGTTTTATCCTTTATATGTACGTCAATGTTCTTTTTTAATGTGGACATAAAGTTGAATTGAATTACCCACATATCTCGCAAATTTCACAAAACGAATGACATTTGATAGCTAAGACTGTGCCCTTGGAGTTGATGTAAGCATAATGTCACAAACTATTTTCTAACTGCCAAAGTGGGTGCTTTTCACCTGCACCATATCAATTTCTTAACAACAGAAGACGATCCTCTTTTACGCAGAGAAATACGAGGTTACATGTGTACGCACTGGTCGTGCACTAGTGGTGCTCTCCGCGCTGTAGGAGCATGTCTATTGTTTGCATTCACACTCGAACGCATAATAACAAAGACACGCGTGGATATCTCAGTGAGAGAAAATCGTACCTGTCATTGTTTTTGCCAATTCCGCGGGCCTTATTCTAGTCAATACAATTTGATTTTCATATTTTTAGAATCCTCAGACTTCCCACTACATATCCTCATTGTCAATATATTTATAGATCTCGCACTTTCATTTTATGAAGCGGCAAAGACAGAAAAAATGAGAAAAACGGGGATCTTCCACGAGATTTTTTTTACCAGAAAGGAAGTCTTTAGACTCAAAACCGCGGGTCATAAGGTTGACTTTGGTCACATATTTTGATCTAACCTTAAAGAGTAATCTTCGATTATCGTAAATCGCGTGTCAATAGTATATCAAGCCTGTAGATTTGTTACAGTGGCAAGAAATGTGCCAACCGACGGTTTTAGTTTCAATTTACCGTTGTGTTACAAAACGCTAGACCATGAAGAAAGTAAAAGATCGCTTAGAAATTGATATGATTTTTTTTGAAACACGCTATATAAGAAAACATAACCAACTAACCCACCAATTTCAAATTGACTATGCAATTTTACCTCTTCAATTTGCCGAAATTAGCACGTCACTATGTAACCAGTAAATGTTTATGTACTTTCATTTTTTTATTTGTAATTGTTAACAATTGTGTACAATAATCTGTGATTGTATTTGCATTTACTTTTTTTTATTGTTACGCTTACTTTTTTGTCAACGGAACAAAATGTAGCATATAGGTGTATCAACGATGGTCAGTAAACCATGGCATGTGGGGAAAAATACTGTGTGATATTGTAATATGTATATAATTTCTTGATGTTCACCCAG
>JZLH01S0556924.1:16936-31908 GCA_001188425.1 Eucidaris tribuloides
CCCTCTCCCTCTGTTCGTTTGAGCTCAAATATGCAATCGAACAGAGAATCTACTAACTTATCGAATTAGGCAACTGTATATGGCATAAAGGGAATAGTGCTACAGGTTGTACTCACCCATACGTTAAATGTCTTGTAAAGTTTGGTGTAATCTTGTTTTCGGGTCCTCTTACGTCATCTTCTTCTCCTTCATTATTTTGTCAACGTGTAAATCTGTTCTCGCCTATTATCTTGCCCTTCTTCTTCTCCCCGTTCCCGTTATTTTATCTTCCTCTTCTACCCTTTCTCTCTCATCGTATTCTATCTCCTCCTTCCACATTTTCTTTTTCACGATATTCCATTGATATTGTTTTCATAAAGTCGCCTACCCCCAGTTCTTAAAAGTAAGTAGTAGTAGTAGTAGTAGAAGTAGTAGTAGTAGTAGAAGTAGTAGTAGTAGTAGTAGTAGTAGTAGTAGTAGTAGTAGTAGTAGTAGTAGTAGTAGTAGTAGTAGTAGTAGTAGTAGTTGCCGTATGATTAATAATTATTGTTGTTTGTTTTTGTTTTTTGGTATTTCAAAGAAACTGCCTTCATTTAAAGTGAACTGCCCAGTTAGTAGATGATTGTAATGGAAAATAAGCATTTGAAAACAAATACGGCTAAGTTAATTGCAAATTATTTGTTAGTTGTTGCCTTTTATTATTACCAAAAGAAAATGATCATTTAAACCTAGTTGCAGCTTTCAACTGCACCCAGAATTGTTTTATCTTATTTTCAGAACATACGGAACTATATGTTTGTTTTTTTTTGGCTCGGTTTCGCAGATAAGGTTAATTAATCTTATCCAAATGTTGATCCTCAGAGATTAAACAGAATGGTGTATCTCAAAGATGAACTAGCATCACAAGTACATGTACAAGCACGTGCCCGTTCGCGCACATACACACACACACACACACACACACACACACACACACACACACACACACACACACACACACACACACACACACACACACACACACACACACACACACACACACACACACACACACACACACACACACACACACACACACACACACACACACACACACACACACACACACACACACACACACACACACACGACACCGACACACACACACACACACACACACACACACACACACACACACACACACACACACACACACACACACACACACACACACACACACACACACACACACACACACACACACACACACACACACACACACACACACACACACACACACACACACACACACACACACACACAGTGGCACGAAATACCAGCACACCTATGTAATCACGCCAGATACAACGTTCACAGTAAAACTCCCCAAAGAGGTTATGCTATTTACTGAATTTATTGCATTGAGTTTCCTCATTTCTTCATAAAAGTGATGTTTCCAAGTTGATCATATTGAGTAACTATTATTTCTACTCCTCTATTTTTCATGTGTAAATTCTCTTTACCTGTTATTTTCTTTATCAAGAATTTACTTTAAATTGAACGAACTTTAAAAACAATAGTGGATATCTTCCAGTTTCCTGTTTTATGAATTTATTTATCCAGTAATGTGTAACGCAAAACCAGGGCGCAAAACCACATATTGGCTGCTCTTGTTGAAAGGCCCACTGTCAAGGGTCAACTCAACCACGGAGAAGAAGAGAACTAGTCTTTAGATACAGGCACATACTCCCTTTTGCAGTGCCATAGTCTACAGATAGCAGAAGGAAAGGAAATGCTCTATTTTACCAAACCACCACGATTTTTCTGTTGCATTATGGGACGCATTAATGCCACAATTTTAGAATTAGAGTCAATAGAGGGCGTTTTCAATTTTGTCATGACATTGGGCCTTTAAAGTCAAATGGTATTTCTTGGTTATTAACATATTCTGGGGTTTAATTAATGCATTCATCGCTTTTTGTTCTTTTTTCATTCAATCACTTCTTTTTTGCGTTTTCAAAAATCAATTTTATAGTGCTCCGTTTTTTGTTTTTTTATGCAGGAGAGAAAGGTTCTAACATAGACCTTACTTTGATCTACTAATACTACACTGTCACGATCCGGACATCATAGGGGAAAAAAGAAATTAAATATTTTCCAATACTCAGGCAGAAGACCTTTTACAGACGAAGGCCAAGTTTTCTCCACAGGTGACATCCTTCCAATAACGTGAGGCATCTACAGCCACGCAGTCCTCGCCGTTCAAACCGTTCGGTTCTCCAGCCTTCCAGTTGACAAAGACCAAGTTGCTACCGTCGCTCCACTGGAACATAGATTCATTATCCCTGTCATTCAGTCCGATCCAGTAATCCTGTTGAGTTAGGAAAGAAAAAAAATATTATATTTGAAACCACTTATACCAGTAAATGACATGATTGGGGGTAGTCCTCAACTTGGGCTGAAACTACTCTAGAATCAAGTAAACTATGTAAGGATTCTCCTGTGAAAATCTTGTAGTCAAACGTTGACTCATTCTAAAATAACTAATGTCAATATCCCTCATGGCAGGCAAACCTGCTGTGCGGCTCTCTATGGGTCCTATTTTTATCGTGCCCCGATAGAATTAACATACATGTTTGATTCTCCTTAAGTAAACAAATTACAAACAAATCCTTCCAGCTGGGAGATCCACTCCAGGTAGTGTATAGTTGGTATATATTTCAACTCATTTGGTTCTTGAGGCATTTTCAAGTGTTCCCTATCATGTCACTAACCTTTAAAAGCATTCCTAATTGGTAAGATGAATCACTAACGTTAGCAGATTGCATTGACTTTGTCACTATAGTTTATGTTTCAGTGGTTAATTTGCACATTATTATTTCTAGCAGTGTCTGTCCTTGTCACGATATTATTTAAAGATAGTATTGCGTACTTGCAGAATAACATAAATAACATCATAATATTTTTTTCCATTATTGTTGGTATTACTAACAAAAAATGTCCCTTTGGTTAAGAATAGAAGAGAGAGAGAGAAAAAAAACACTCCTCACGGGCGTCGATCCTGGGGTGGGGGTGGGGGGTGCAAACATATCGATTTGCCAACGATGATTTTAATAACTTGAAATAGTCATCAATCGCAATGCATTGGATACATTTAAAACACTGTCTGAACATACCAATTTTCATTTTATTCGGCGTGCTCTGCGGCAAAATTCTGTATTGCAATTCGCGTGCGGAACATTTTTGACAATTTTCTAACACCTGCCTCCCCAATCTGAAAAAAAAATGGTTCGACGCCCCTGCTTTTATTATAAATCTCCGCATGAAATATCACGATAGCCTCTAATAACGCAAAATTGCTTTAAATGTTAATAGGACTCCGTCAGGTGGAAACACTACCGGTTATAACTCAAAATAAAACTAGTATTTACGATATTTAAGGTGAATTGTCTCCATATTATACTTAATTTACCTCTTCTTTTTTCATTTTGCGCGCAAACCTAAGATATAGGTAAGTCTGATGGAAGATTGTCCTTGGTAGAATAGTACACGAGCTAACAAAATGCTCCCTTCCCTCCCGGGATTCCCTCCCCGTATCTCACCGAGGATTGTTCGCTCATCAGTTGATGGACGAAGTAGCTTTCTGTGAGACTGTGGATGGAGACGAGATTGGCGCCCATCGTCCCGCAAGTCGTTTGAGCGTTTTCCCAAGTCGTGGAGGTTTGGGACACTTGGTAGCACGCGCCATTACTTTCCTGCCACGTCGAGTCTGGACACTCTGCCGAGGCACAATACACGACCGATAAGACCACGAGTATGATAAGCTTCATTTTGGTTGAAAGGGGCAGCTGTCAAAAAACGTAAAGACAAAATAGTAATATAAGAATACACGAGCCCACGGCTTATTCATACGTCGTAGCACCGTTACTTTTTAGTCAAAAGAATTGAATGAGAATAGCAGAAGCAACAATAATGATAGTGAAAAAACAACAAATCGTATAACCACAGGCGTACGCAGAATTTTGCAAAGGGGTTGTGTTCATCCACGGCCAAATCCTATAGGTCTAAAATTTTCAGCCCAGCCGCCGAAAAGTGATAAATTTTTCATTCCAAATCCGAGGTCAAAATTTTTTCCCGGTCAGCCCATCCACCAAAAAGTGAAAAAAAAAAACTGTTCAGACCAAATCTGAGGTCAACAATTTTTCCCAGTCACTCGCCGAAAAGTCGCTCAGCAGGGGGGGGGGGGGGGGGGCGACGTACCAAAAAATCAAACATTGTTAAACACCTCCCTTTTGCTAAAGGGGGGTGTTTGACACCTAAAACACACCCAAGGGGGGTGTTTGAACACCCCAAACACCCCCTCCTGCGTACGCGAATGCGTATAACACACTACAACCCAGGTTTAGGTGTGTCTAACATCGGATAGTTAATGATGATAACGGTGATGATTAACCAGTCATCTATAATGCAGGGGCTATTGGTGGGACTTATGGGTCCTATTTCGTCAATAAGATGGTTGTTACATTTTGAAGATTTTAATTGATGAAGGTCTACATGTGTACCACATCGACATGTAGGGAGAGAAGAGTAACGGAGTAAATCAAAACCTTCAAATCGGATAGGAAACTGATGGAGGAGAGGTGAATACAAGGAGGCCAGATGGCTCATTCTAGAATAACTTTGCATCATAGGTAATAGGTAATATAGGTAATTCGTAGGTTTACTATGGCGTGGACTAAAGTCATAGATTTTGACAGACACTTCTAAACTTCTACATTTCCAGACCTATCAGCGAGGCACTTCAAATTTGTCCTAGAATAGCCGATAGTGCTGTCTGCTTACCCATAATGTCTCCCTGTACCGATATCCCGCTAACCAGTTCGGAAACAGCGCAACTGAATATATACACATAGTAGCTGCGCTATATAAATTTATGTTTATTATTATTATTATTAACCATCAAATATCAGTGGCTGAGGAGCGGCTGAGGGGTACGCTCTAAAATATTAATCATATTTTGGTCACCCGTAACAGTCCAGCATTGCCCATACCTGATGCACCAAACAGAGGCGGCCCTACGATATTACCAATGGGTTTTGGGCGTAACTCGCCAAGAGTTACACTATACTGAGCCCTCTGCTTTAGGCCAAAAAACCGATGGTTTATAATACAACGTTTACTTCGTATCTTACTAAAGAACACTACCGAGTAAGATGTGAACTTACCGTTTCTCTCTGACTGGCAGGCTGGATGCTCTGGAAAAGAAGTTATGCTACGTTCAATTCTGTGACACCTTTATATACAATTCAGGCATGCACGCCCACCTAAAATTTGGATAATGAATACAATTAATAACTGATTGTTATATTCCAGGGTGTGATGGCATACATGTACATGTATTGATTACTCGGAAACGAGACTTTGTGAATTCGCCGCTATGTATTCAGAAGTGAAACAAAACTCCTGTATAAGATAGGTATTGTTAACTAGTTATCGTTTAAACTGTTAAACGTGTAAATAAAGATTGTATTACGGCAACGACCTGTAACGAGGAGTCACGAACCCTTGAAAGTGGATAGCGAAGTTAAAACATGTTGGGCCTGATATCTATTTTATCTAATACTATATACTTTGGTTTCTGTTAATATGATTTTGAACAAAAAAGTCGTTTGTTTGCTTACTATAAGTCTTGTTGCGAAAGTCTTAGATTATGGACATTTGGTTTGGATAATGTATACCAATATATGTAACAGGAACTGCACACCACACAATCGGTCTACGATCCAATTTCGGAATGAAACAATCATAAAAACAAACTAACGAACTAACAAACTAATTTACAAATTAATTAAATCAGTCATGCCTGCCGATAAGATTGCGGCCAGACCTCGTTTCATACCTTCACCTTATTCGGTATTGCTAATTTCCTTTCAAAGGCAACGACATTTTCTCCTGATAATTGCCATAAGACCTAATAAGTGTTCTTCCTCTGGTAAACGGGAGTCTTGAATAGCATGTGCGTCATATACAAACACAAATGTTTAGATAAGAAATGAACTCGGTATGGGGGTGCTTACATATCTTAGAGTTCTTAAGGTCTAAATTTTGTTGCCCTTTCATCCCATTTTGCATTGGCATTGTACAAAATGTTGACTGAGAAAATGTACCTGAAATATAATGATTTATTCTACGATTAACTTTGATTAATATTTTCCGCTTAAGTTATTTAATAAGGAGTAACGGACAACTGTACTTGAAGGAAAAAACTGAAATACAAATTAAATCAATATATAGATCTGCATTATCCAGTTGTCGAGTAAATTATACCAGAAGCGACCGAGTATACACATACTTGTTATGTATTTTTATTTGACTGGAATGGATAGCAATGATCATTCCGCAATAGTTTTTATAAATTGACTAATATCAAAGATGTCATGGAGAATGCTAACAAACATAATCATTATCCACCAAATCGCACAACAGCGCCGCCCTATACCTCATTCGTGTTATTGGTGTCTGTTTAGTTAATCAGTAACTCTCTGAATGGAAACGAGGTGATTAGACCTGTGTCTTATCACACTATCTTGTTATTCCATCCAACCACATAAAATTATCGCAGGAGAAATAAAGTTATATTATATTATGTTTGCATGAAACCTGCATTGCAAAATACATATCGATTACGGTACGACAACTGTTAAGTGAGATAAAAAGAAAATCAATACCAATATGTGTACACTCAGTCGTTTCATTTTGTTTATCACATTTTGTCTAATTGCAAGGAAAATGGTGGCGGTGGGTTATGTAGGTGTATATCGTCGGTTTAGAACCAGAAGGGCGTTAACGCAGATCCTTTTGAGAACCAGAAGGACGTTATCACTGTACAAAGTCAATGACATTAACGCCCTTCTGGTTGTCAATGTGTATTGCGTTAACGCCCTTCTGGTTCTGTACCGACGATATATTGATTAAAATGGTGTCGCATAATATTTATCTTTCATTAAACACAGTTTTCCATCACTCCTTATTCTAACTAAAATGCAGGGAATCTAATTTGCACCTTACCCCAGTACAGAAAAATTCAGTTATGCTGTTCCGCTATTGATGAAGGACATGTCTGTGAAATCCGAGGATCAGTAATTAGGCTACCAATAGAATTTGAAAAATGGGCAAAAAACTAAAGTCCGTTTAGTGTATGTTCTATACTAGAATTTTTTTGTGTCTCTACGAGACAATAATTCAAATCAAAGTCTAACGATCTCTATAATTCCATGTTTAACTGAGTTTCTAGCTCTTAGCCTATACTTTACTTAAGGTTCTTAAATGGCATTTTCTTCGATATACAAGTGTATTTACACAATGTTATTATTTAGGCATTAAAAGAGACGCCCTGACTTAAAGAGGAATAATCAAATCGAAAACTTTAATCAAATTGATCGTAAAGAAATAAATAATTGTATTTCAGGTACTTTTTTCAGACTCTTATGCAAAATAAGATGAAAGGGCAACAATTATTTTATCCCTGCCAAACAGCAAGCCAAACAGCATCTGACAAGGCCACATTTGGAAAAACAAAAACAGTAGCAGGATTTAGTAAAAGACCAAAGTCGTGGAGGACAAAGTCCCGTTATTTTCATTATCCAAATCCCAGGTACAAAATTTGTACGGCTAAATTATCCCACCACATAAAGACAAATCACCAGTTTGTATTCCAGTGATTTAAAACACCACCCTTTTGACAAAAATATAGGTAATTTGTGTTTGGGGGTGTTAACACTGCCCTTTTGCAAAAGGGGGGTGTTTGAACACCCCAAACACACACTGCGTACGCGTATATAGTCCCCCATCTGTCAATTCGTGGGGGGACCACAGGGATGCATTTCCGCCCATGGCACCAACATTGAAATGACTTGAAAGACTCTAAGGTATACCAAAAACATCCGAGTTCATTCCATTTCTAAAAACTTGCTATTTTATATTACATGAAATTATGTTTTTTCAATTCTCTCTTAAAAATCTCGGGTCAGACATGACTCTAAAAATGGGTCCGTTGAGGCCACACACCGGAAAGGGATCAAGTACAACCACATTCTGAGAAAATTTGACCCAAATCCCTGTCAAGCAGATCCGGATTTTGGTCAAACTTGACCAGGAACGATGGTTGAATCTAACCCTTGACAGAGTGTGACCCCCGACTAACCCATTTCCAAGTTATGTCTGACCCGGGGTTGACTCCAATTCACAAGAGCCAAAACAGTTATTAGGTCCTATTACCTTTATCAAGCGAATGTCTTTGGCTTAAAAGGAATTTTGCAATACCGAATAAAAGAAAGGTGTGAAACGAGGTCTGGCCGCAATCTTATTGGCAGGCATGACGTATTTAATTGATTGGTTAGTTTCTTTATTTGTTTTTAATTTGTTATTGTTTCATTCGTGTATGTCATCCCATTCACATAATTATAAAGGTATACATTATCAAAATCAAATGTCTACAATCTAGAACGTTCGCAACAGGGCTTAAGCGAACAAAGGACTTTTTTTCAAAATCATATTAGCATAAATCAAAGTGATATTAAATAAAATAGATGTAAGGCACGACATAAGTTTGAACTTCGCTATCCACTTTCAAGGGTTCATGACAGGGGTTCTTGACTCCACATTGCATGTCGTGTCCGTAATACAATCTCTATCTACACTTTTGAACAATATACAACTGGTCAACAGTTCCTATCTTACAGGAGTTGTGTTTCACTTCTGAATACATAGCGGCGAATTCACAAAGACTTGCTTTCGAGTAATCAATATATATACAAACCACCGCACCCTGGAATAATTGTGATAACAATCGGTAACTAATTATATTTAATATCCAAATTTTAGGTGGGCGTGCACATGCTCGAAGTGTATATAAAGGTGCCACAGAATTGAACGCAGCATCACTTCTTTTCCAGAGCATCCAGCCAGTCAGACGGAAAGAAACGGTAAGTTCATATCTTACTCGGTAGTGTTCTTTGATAAGATACGAGGTAGACGTCGCATAAAAAAAAACATCGGTTTTGGGCCTACAGCAGAGGGCCCGGCTTAGTATACATGTATAGTATTCCCTTGGCGAGTTACGCCCAAGACCCATTTGGTAATATCGTAGGGCCGCCACTGTTTGCTGTATGAGGTACGGGCGATGCTTGACTGTCACAGGTGACCAAAAATGAATTATTATGGAAGCGAAATGGACAGTTATTCTAGAATGAGCCATCTGGTCTCCTTGTATTCACTTCTCCTCCATTTTCCTATCCGATTTGAAAGTTTTAATCTACTCCGTTACTCTTCTCTCCCTGCATGTCGATGTTGTGCACATGTGACCTTCAGCAATTAAAATCTTCATAATGTAACAACCATCTTATTGACAAAATAAGAACGCATAAATCCTATCAAGAGTGGCTTAAGCATATAGCCCCTGCATTATTATAGATGACTGGTTAATCATCACCGTAATCATCATTAACTATCTGATGTTAGACCTGCCTAAACCTGGGTTGTAGAATTTATGGAGTAAATTACCCCTCGAAAGTGTGTTATATGATTTTTTTTATTGTTTTATTGCTGCTGTTATTCCCATCAAATACTACGAAATTCTTTCGACTAAAAAATTAACGGTGCTACGACGTATGGATGTGTGGGAAGGATGAATGAACCGTGGGCTCGTGTATTCATACTATTTTGTCTTTTCGTTTTTCTTGACAGCTACCCCTTTCAACCAATATGAAGCTTATCGTACTCGTGGTCTTATCGGTCGTGTATTGTGCCTCGGCAGAGTGTCCAGACTCGACGTGGCAGGAAAGTAATGGCGCCTGCTACCACGTGTCCCAAACTTCCACGACTTGGGAAAACGCTCAAGCGACTTGCGGGACGATGGGCGCCAATCTCGTCTCCATCCACAGTCTCACAGAAAGCTCCTTTGTCCATCAGCTGATGAGCGGACAATCCTCGGTGAGATACGGGGAGGGAAGGCTGGGAGGGAAGGGAGCATTGTTTTAGCTAGTGTACTACTGTATTCTACCATAGACACTCTTCCATCACACTTGCCTGTAGGCAATTAGGCATATCTTTGGTTTGAGCGAAAAATGAAAATAAAAGAAAGGAAAATTAAGTATGATATGGAGACAATTCATCTATTATTCTAGATGTAATGTCAGTAGTACTATTAACATTTTAAACTATTTTCGTGTTATTAGTTTTTATATTCCACATACTAAGAATCTTGCTATTGGATTGGCCAAGAGTTGATCATGTGATAAAGCGTAGTTTTTCCCATCAGATCACTCGAGAAGAAAAGTTCGTTACACTCGATAGATAGTCAATTGATAGTCCGAGTGTAACGCACTTTTATTTCGCGCGTACTCAAAATGTTGATAATTGACGCGTTAGGAATGTGTGTACTGAGATCAGCGAAATAAAAAAGTACTAACACAATCTCGGCAGCGCGCGTATTTCGTGAGCGCAATACGCAACATGCATATACGCTAACGCGCACGCGCGCGCATCGAACGTCGACGCCCCTGGTGATGCGCACCCAGGAGTTGGTCGGGCGCGTATTCCATATTCGAGACCAAAATATTTTTTTTAGAGAAATATCAATCTTTTTTCCCCTTCAGTTAAATAGTTTCCGATGTGGAATATAAAGCAAATAATCAACGTTTGGTTTCAGGCAATGAGACAAACTATTACTTCCTCGGCGATCCGAATGTATACGCTATCTTTCCTCAGCTTCGCTTCGGAAAGATAGCTACATCCAGATCGCCTCGGAAGTGATAGTTTGTCCCATCACCTTTACCAACGTTGATTATTTGCTTACTATCGTGATACTTCGCGCGGAGGTTTACTGGAAAAGGAGTGTTTTGTTTTTTAATCTTTTCTATTATTTACTGGAGTGACATTTTTATTTTTATTAATACCGACAATAATGGATAAAAAGTATTATGATTTTATTTATGTTATTCTGCAAGTGCGGAAAACAATCTTTAAATAATATCGTGACAAGGACAGACCCTGCTAGAAACAATGATTTGCGGTTTCCAAATTGGCCACGGAAAAGGCAATGCCATCTACTAACGTTAGTTATCAATCTTATCAATTATAAATACTTTTAAGTGGTTTCAAATAGAATGTTTTTTCTTTCATAACTCGACAGAATTACTGGATTGGACTGAATGACAGGGATACTGAATCTATATTCCAGTGGAGCGACGGTAGCAACTTGGTCTTTGTCAACTGGAAGGCTGGAGAACCGAACGGTTTGAACGGCGAGGACTGCGTGGCTGTAGATGCCTCACGTTATTGGAAGGATGTCACCTGTGGAGAAAACTTGGCTTTCGTCTGTAAAAGGTCTTCTGTCTGAGTATTGGCAATGATTTTGACCTCTTTTTGTCTTACAATGTTCGGATCTTGACAGTAAAGTGAAAGTAGAGAAAAGTATGTTAGAATCCTCCCTTCGTCCAAATACCTAAATACATAAAATGGAACACCACAACATTGATTTTTAGAAATGCAAAAAGAGTGATTGAATTAAAAAAAAAGAAACAACGCAATGATGCATTAATTAAACTTTGGAATTTAATAAGAAGCAGTAAACACCATTGGGTTTAGTAAGAACAACCAATATTTATGTGGTTTTGCTTTACATATTACTGGATGGATAAAGAAATTCATAAAAGAGCAAAATATAAGATATACTCTAATGATTTTAAAGTTCGTTCCATATAAAGTGAGCTCTTGATAGAAAAAATAACAGGTTACGAGAATTTAAAAAAAGTAGACAAGTAGAAATAATGGCTACCCAGTATGACAAACTTGGAAACATCCATTTTATGAGAAAATAAGAAAAGTCGTTATAATAAATTTAGTAAATAGCATACAGTACTCTTTTTGGAGTTTTTTTGGCGTGTATGTGTGTGTGTTTCTGTGTGTGTTGTGTGTGTGTGTGTGTGTGTGTGTGTGTGTGTGTGTGTGTGTGTGTGTGTGTGTGTGTGTGTGTGTGTGTGTGTGTGTGTGTGTGTGTGTGTTTGTGCTTTTACATAGCTTTTTGAGGGGTTCAGAAAACAATACGGTTCACCACATTCTTTATCAAGTTAAATATACGGGTTGCAGTAAACAAATTAAATCTGAGTACGCAGAACAATAGAGAACAAACTGTGTACCTCACAAATCAATGTATACGAGTTTTTGTGTTGTGTGTATGTGTGTTTGTGTTTGTGTCTGTGTGTGTGTGTGTGTGTGTGAGTGAGTGTATGCGTGTTTGTGCGTGTGTATGAGATTGTCACATGGAGTTGGATTACTTCCAACTCTATGGATTGTCATGTGATATGATGTGATGTGATGTGCCCGCGCGCGCGCGCACACACACACACACACACACACACACACACACACACACACACACACACACACACACACACACACACACACACACACACACACACACACACACGACACACACGACACACACACACACACACACACACACACACACACACACACACACACACACACACACACACACACACAAATGTATATAACAACGGCATAGTCAATATTGTTTCGACCCTGCCGAAATAAAGACACAAACAACTTGTTGTTTAGAAATATAGAATATCGCGAGCTTTTGTTTATTTCCCAATGAAATCTATAGAATGAGTACTCTCATGATTGAACAATGACAAAGTAAAAAAAGCACAGGCAACTTAGATTTATGAAAATGAAATAAGATATTGCGAGCTTTTGTTTATTGGCCGATGGAAAATAATCAAGCAGACGCATGATTCTCAATGTATATATATAATAAGTATAATAATAACTCTCGTGATTGAACAATGACAAAATAAAAACACACAGACAACTTAGATTTATATAAAATGAAATAAGATATTGCGAGCTTTTAATTGTTTATTGGCCGATGGAAAATAATCAAGCAATCACATGATTCTCATGATTGTCATCTTTACAGATGTATGGATTCATGATTGACAATGGTCATAATTAAGGCCTACCTAAGTACTATTGTTGGTGATTAATTTTGCAGGTTGATTCTGAATTTGTGCTCTAAAGGAGAGGTTTCCCCACACATTAAAGCCGACTCAGTGAATGTGGAACATTTGTAGAAATCTGACATTAAAAGTTTGAGCGAAGTTTGGTTAAGTCATTCAAGGGGTACAATTTTGCACAGATTTGTCGTCCTGTTTAGATGGCAATTCTACTTCAGCTTGTGATGTCACACCAGAACAACCTTTCACATAAATTTTCACAATTGTCCGTTTTAATCAAATATTATTTACTTTTAGGTGTATGAGGGTTAAGATGAATCTGATTGCCTTTACATGTTGCTACCATGGTTGCTTTGCTGCTAGCCCAGAAATGTGAAATATTGTTGATAGTCAGTAAAGAGTTGTTTTCATGTAACATCTCACGGACTTAAGCGGAGTTGTCATCTAAGCAAGACGATTTACAGATTCATTCAAATTTGCGTGCAGTCATATCTCTTGAATGGCTTGACCACATTTGCTCCGACTTTCGACGTTGTATTCTAAAAATGATCTGAATTCACTGAATCCACGTTAATGTATGGGAAATCTCCTTTACCGGGATTTATAGCTCGCTTAGACAGTCGGCCACAAAAATGCAGCATTTTTATCGGATTTGGGTAGTGTTGACACCAGGAATAACACACTAAACTAAGTCTTGAGAAAGCTATTATTTCTAATTTTCTATTTTTTTTTCTAATAAGGAAGCCTTGGCTATCACTGGATCCGCTCTCTCATTTGAATAATTTTGTATCCCCAGCCGGTTCATACCAAAGACTTTTAAAAATGGTTCCTATTGCTTTCTAGCCAGGCGCTAGGAATTCTGGAACAGAGAAGGGTAATGATAACATTTATGTTATGCAGGGCCCACTGGAAGAACAGTCTATTTGACTGAAGTGGCTACCCTGGGTAAATAAAAAAATAGTTTTTTTTGATGATGATGATGATGATGATGATGATGATGATGATCATGATGATGATGATGATGATGATGATGATGATGATGATTATCCAGTTGCCTATATTTTAGTAATAAATGACACTTTCCTTGGTTAACATGTTTTTTAACCCCTAAAAGCAGAGGTGCACATCGAAATACTTACAGGACGGAAAATGAAGGATAAACTGTTATCTAACGGAAACGGTAGACATGTTTGATGTACATTTTTTTTTTCATATCATTCCCTCTGCGTTGTCAATATCGAAAACTACTGATCTATAATTTATAACAAACATGTCAGAAAAAAAGAAACCAGCAAAACTTAAACGTGTCATCTACTGCTTTCCGGGCAGCGACACAACCACCAGGCCATCCCTGTTACCGGTAGTTATACACGATGAACATTGGAACAAATACCCAGGCTCTTAATTCTGACATTGTTATGTTAAGTAGACCGAAGCGGACCGGTCTAACACGATATGGATGAAAGAGATTATTTAAAGAGGTGAAAATGTGATGAAATGTTATGTAATAGATCTCTGAATAATCTCTTTCTTTCACTTAAAGGGATCGTGTACCAATAATTTTTATATAAAAAAAATGTGAGCTACATGATTCCCCATGCTACTAGTGTCTTTGATAAGGTCTAAAAATAAAGCCCTAAAAAAATTACAGTTCAAAATGATCATTAGCTTAAAAAGTAAAAATCATCAAGAGACCATTCCAGTTCTCCCCATAGACTGCTGTATTGCATAATTTTCATCGGCCGAGAATAATTCATGTGCCAATTTTTATCTGTAAATATTTTACAAGTGACAACATAACTGTCTGAACGTTTGTGCTCTAGAGTGTTTATTTGTCCATTCAAACACTGTCAGATATGTTAGATACCAAAGTCTGACAATTTTTTAAACAATTATTCCACAATGTTATACAGGGTGGCCCAGAAAGAATGCTACGAGTATGATCGCTAATTTCTTCAACATTATCGGCAAAAT
>JZLH01S0557124.1:2023-16005 GCA_001188425.1 Eucidaris tribuloides
ATCTTTTCTTTTCTTTTCTTTTCTTCTCTTCTCTTTCCATCTCTTCCTTCTCCTTCTTTTTCTTCTTTTCTTCTGAATTCTTCTTCCATTAACTTGATCCCCTAAAAACATGCTGTAAATTGCCTCAGAGCTCATCATTTTGATGAAGATACCAACACGAACCCGTGACCCCGAACTCATTCTGAGTTCGAGGCCCGAGATATAGCCTTATCATGGACCGGGGTGAGGAAAGGGGGGGGGGGTGTAGCCTGGTGGGGAGACACCAATGGCTATTGCCAGTTGATTACATGTACATTATTTACATTATTCTTTTCGAAATTAAACATGTATTCATCAAAACAGGCAGACTAGTTAATTTTTTGGTTGGGCTAGTCAGAATTTTGGCGGACTACCTCAAATTTCGGCTAACTAGTCCGTCTGGCTAGTTAAAAAAAAAGGTAAGCGTGACCCCTGCTCAGGCTATTGATGAAGGGCATGTCTGTGAAATCTGGGGGTCAGTTTTTACCTAGAATTTGAAAAATGCGAAAGAAAAACAATAGCCGTTTAGTGTACGTTCTATGGTAGGAATTTTTCTCTTGCGAGAAAAAAAATTCAAACCAGAGTCTAACTGTCACTATAAATCCACTAAAACTGAGTTTCTAGCTACTTTATTTTGCTAAAGGTTCCCAGATGGCATTTTCTTCTAAATACCATTGTATAAATTTACACAATGTTAATTTTTAGGCGTGCAAAAGAGATGCCCTGCCTTTAATTATCATACCCTGATATCAGTTTTATGATATCTATTTCTCAATTTTGAGAAATTGGCTTAAAGCTGGGATTTAAAATTTGTAATTTTTTCACTCACACTTTATATTGTTCTACTTTTTCTTGGTTTGATGGCAGGAGACACCCGACTCTCTGTTGAAGCGGAAACATCTGAACGTCGGCCCAGACGCTTCGCCCTTCTTAAACTCTACGAACGCGTCCAGACGTGACTTCAGGCATAGTGATCCACCGACCATAACAAGCAGCGATCAAAGTAATCAACGAGACGTCGACACCACTCACTCTACTCTGAGACATTGTCAAAGTTCTAGTGTGCTTACCGAAAAATTGTCACCTATAGAGGGCGGTGTTCATTATCATATGAAAGAGGAAGTGAGGACGCCAGCTTTCGCTTCCGATAGAAGTTTTGCGAGATCGGATCCGAAGGAAAGAAGGAGGCACGACGGGAGAGGTATTGTGTTTGAAACGCCAGTGGGGCGCGCTCCGGTCGCCCGACCAGCCGTTCACTTGCATTACAGTCCAGATGGTCAGGTCGTGTCTTCCACGTCAAGACTTGACAAGCATACTGTCACTTCTAGCGGTAACACAGGACAGCAATCCAGCAAGGAGGAACACTATACGCCATCATTCATCTCAAGGAATCTTCCCAACTTAACTGATAACAGCACCAAAACGGACTCCTCACCGACATTATCGGAGTTAGAATTTCGCTCGGTCGAGATGCGGGCTTCGTCAAAATCTCTTTCCCAAGTGAGCTCGGATGCAGAGGAGACGCCCGCGAGCGGTCGTCGTGGACGCAAGCGTGCGCTTTCGGATGTCGAGATGAGCCCGGTCTCGTTTCCTCGGCAGCCGGCTCGCATCACGATGGGTGACTCCGGATTCCACAGCGGTTTGACCTCTGACATCAAAGCACTCAGTCTCAAGTTGTTCGTGGTGGGCGGGGATGAGTTGGACCCTGTCGAAAATGTAGAGGGCAACAGACTAGCTCCTGAAGGACATGAGGATATGGCATCGTTCACGTCAAACGACGCTAACATTTGTGATATTGCAGGGAATTTGTCTTCCCAAGTTCGGCACCAACAGGAGTCAGGTCAGACAGCTTTCACCTCTGAACTACAGACTCAGTGTGACGAGAAAGTGAGTAATTCAACCACATAGAGGAAAATGCTCAGTCTAAGAACATAGGCAAATATTTATAAATTCACCTGTTATGGTCATTCTATCGTACTCTGGGATTGTAACTTGTACAAGTATTCAGATAGAAAGAATTCTCCATTTTCATTAAAATACCATACATGTAGAGCTACAAACAAAAAGAGAGGGCACTCTGTTTGTAGGTCCATGGAAATACTTTGAGACACAAATGTTGTGTATTGTATGGGACACAGTGATGTCTCTGACAACATTTGTAGCTTTTTCCTTCTGCTTCATTAAATCATAAATTTGATTTAATCAAATGAATATTAATCTGCCAAGACTATGATATTACCATAAAACAAATCTTCATTTCTCATTTATTTGGAAAGCAGATTAAATAATATTGAAAATGCACCCAAATTTTAGTACGGATTCATCGTTTGTCTCATTTTCTATTTTAATTCATCATTCCAGGTTTGTCATCATATTGCTTCCACCCATCCAAATCAAAACATGAGATGCCACACGGTGTGCTTACCCAAGGAATCTCAGGTTAAAGAGATTGGACCTCGAGAAGAGGTTGATGAAAGCGAGGCGGCATCATCAACATGTCGTGAATCATCTATTGAAGAGGCGACAACAGAAGACGGCCACACCGATACATCTCTCCAACTCAATACCAGCGACAACGATGCGTCAGTGATTCTTGATTCGTCGGGAGATTCTAAGAATGTCTCATACAGTGGACATAGTGTCGAGGGTGATGCATCAGCTCTAAAGCATGACCGCAGTTTGGATTTGGATGTTAGCATGGCAGAGGAGAAACAGAATGTGTTCTCCTCAGCTGATGACTTAGTGCCCGTTGTCCAATCAGAAAGCGGGAATGTCTCTCGTGACAGACGGAGCGTCGAGTGGGACGTGACAGCCCGAAAACAGAATCTCAGTTTTGATGTGGATGTCAGTATGACGAAGGTGAAACGTAAGGTATCCATCTCTGCAGATGACCCAACACCCATCAACCAATCAGAAGGTGGGAAGAGATCACATGACTTTGAGGAGACCAATCAGAATGAGCAACCAGATGGGCGGGCCTGCAGTGATAGAGAGAATGAGAATGCAGCTACTGATAGCAGCATGGAGTCATGTGACCAAAGGACTGCCCTCTCAGATATGACCAATCTGTCGCAAGCCTCATCAACTGATCTACCACCGGCCTTTCAAGTGAAACCTGTGAGTTAGATTTTTTTAACCCATTGGTGATAAATTGATTTCAATGTAGCACAAATTCTCCATAGACCCCAGCCAGAGATATCTTGTTTTTAGTATCTCACAAGTTAATACCTCAGGACAGAAGGGGCTTTAGGCATTATGTTTCGGGGTTGTCTGTTCGTTCTTCTGTCCATCTGTCCACACTTTCTTGTAAAGTACTGAAGTACTGCTGAAGAAATTTTAATAAAACCTGGACCAATAATGAAATGAGCAGATTTTTGACCAAAGTTCAAAAGTCAGTGAAATTTGTCTCAAAATACCAAACTCATCACTGATGTAGTTAGGAAATACACTGTACATCTAGATGTAAAGATAAAAATGATACAAATCAAATATTTTTGTATAGTCAAAGGAACAGTGGACATTATTTATAATTTGGTGAATAGGTGTAAAAAAAGACTTTTTTTGTGTAATCAAGGATCAAAGTTCAATGAACTTTGTCCCCAAATACTATCTTGTACCTGTATTGTAAGTTACACATCAGAACGCCTTTTATTAATTTGATGTGGAGAATAGGTCTGAAAACAAATGACATGATTTCAGGTAGCCATATGAGTCTCAAGATCAAACCCAGAGATCAATGAGTTGTGCTCTCCTATGAAAAGTGTTGTGTATGAGTTTGCAATATTATATTGATTTTTATTGCATCTCTTTTGTTATTATGTAGAGGAATGCATCCACGCCTGGCCCCCAGGGGACACGCCACACCCCTTTACGGATAGCCTTCCGGACCCCAGGACAGATACCATACGTCACCCCAGCTAGAGTGCCGACCAGGACACCAGGTAAAAAATGGTAGTGAGCCATGTGACATGTGGGGGATGTTATCGTTGAAAAATTCTCTGTCGATATAGCGTTAAAAAGAAATCTTGCCAATGTCAATAATTGTTGAATATTCATTAGTAGATTTTGCTTATTGAGTTGATATACTTCCTTGCATGCTATTTACGTGAAATTCTTCTTTGCATGTATCTCCCAAATTAAAAGTTGACTTGACTAGGATTTCTTAACAACGGTAACAAAGTCAGAGCGAAATATATGCTGAATTTGAGCAAAGTGTCACAATACCTCGCACAATGTATATCAATTTCAGTACCCTCATTCATGCCATTCACTGCACCACACCGCTAACACCATAGTTGAGGCTGCCTATACAAGCATTTCACTGTGTTTGGTCACTGGATATGAGCATGCTCCCACTGTGTTAGGGCGCTATTTTTTAATGAGCGATGCTACCTCAGAAAAAGTGAATTGTCTACAACATATGACTGATCTCTTTGGCTTATAAATCAGCCTCACTAATTCATGGTGGTAGTGTCGTCAGATAAGCTGATATAAGCATTCTTAAATCAAGGTTTTTATACATTTTGTGCCAGTATGAAACGCACATTTCAGTTTTTAAACATATGGGCTACCAGTGTCATGTAACACATGTGTCCGTGAGTAGTTTATTGAGTCTAAGTATGTTAATAATATGAGTGTTGACTTGTATGAGACACAAATAACCGTTGTGTTCGCTTTTCCCACAGGACGCCCTCCCTTCATCATGCCCTGCCAGACACCCTTCAGGACCCCCAAGAGCTGCCGTCGACGCCCCCACCAGCCGGCCAGTGCACACCCCGGGGAGGAGGGGAGGATACTAGGGACACCTGACTACCTGGCCCCTGAGTTGCTGTTGCAGAAACCACACAGTACGTCTCATGTCCAATGTGTGATACTTGGTATATGTAGCCCTGAATACATGTTATTGAAATATTATATTATATTAAGCGAAGTTTAGTTTTTGGGATTTTTGTTATTGATAGCTTCTATGCCCCAAAGTCATACCCTGCAATAATAGATTCTGATTTTTAGTGTGTTTTTTAAAATTGTTAATGAAAAATTCCGCGAGGGCCCGAATTTCCGACTTATTTTATTATAGCATCCAAAGCGTGTTAATAAGGCTTAAGGTACATGTGTTTATAACCTCATCTGAATGACAGACTCTGTTCTTAGATGAGATACTAGCTCATATACCTTCTTATAATGTCAAAATATAGCCGAAAATTTTTTCTCGGGGGTCCCCCCTGAGATTTTTCAATTAATTAATTTAAAAAATTAAAGACCAAAAAGAAGCTTATGAGATACCTCATCTGAAGAACAGAGTCTGCTCTTTTCAGATGAGGTATAACACATGCACCTGAAAGCCTTTTTAACCCTTGATGCTATAATGTAAAAATATAGTCGAAATTCGGGGGTCCCTCGAATTTATTAACACATAAAAAAAAAAACATAGACGTATCAGGGAATCCTATTATGCAGGTTATGACTTTGGGACATAAAGCTTCAAATAACCAAAAAATCCCCAATACTACAACACTTCGGCCCTTTAACCCTTATGGACAGTATTCCCTCCAAAAATCATACTTGGCGGTATACCCAACTGCACTACTTTTGCAAGAATCTTAAAAAATACATCAGAATGAATAGATTTTATAACGTTTGAATTAAATGAATCTTGCAAATAAATACCTAGAGTACATTTTTAAATGGTTCAGTGCATTGTTTGAATAATTGTTTACAAATATAAGGTTTCTGACAAAACATGCAGACCAGCTTTGTAAAAACATCATTTCCGTTGTGCTGATATGCTGTTTTAAAACCATGAGATGTGATGTTGGTGTTGAAATACCTGCCGAACATTTAAAAGTATATGAAAGAAGTTAATTAATTGATTGTCAGGGTGTTTACTATAGGGCAAAATTAACAAACAGCATATTATTACCAGTAACGAGTTACCCAATGTATGCTACTATCCAATTCATTTACATTTTGTTTGTTTGTTTGTTTGGTCTTTGATTCAGGTTTTCGTGTTGACTGGGGGCCTTGGTGTGTTGCCTCTATGAGTCATGATTGGATTCCCCATTTGTGATAACACGCGACCTGTTTCAAAACTCTTAAACAGAGGTAAAGTATAGTTTGTACTGCTTCTGCGAATACTGTACAAAATACTGTGAACAGCTGATACAAGCGATTGATGCGCGTCGAGTTAATCTTGTAATGACTCTGGATACTAAGTTGTCAAAGCATTTTTAGTAGACTATCTTTGAATTAATTAATGATGGTGACTAGATTAATGATAATATTAATGATATCGATGATGATGATGATTTTAATGTTAAGTAATGGATACGATGATGGCTGCAATTATAATGATACAATGATAATATATCCGTATAATGAAAAACAATATTGTTTGGAGAATAATTTTTGGCATTTGCGATCATCAAATGCCCTTGATTACTTTTATTCTATATTATTTATTTATTTATATATTCTTGTCTTTATGATTTGTTTATGTAGTTATTGATTGATGACTGCGTTGATTGACTTTCATACAATTACAAAACATAATTACTTTATATAGCCATACACATATTTGTTCAATACTGCAATAAACAATATCATATTCAGTTCATACAATAAACAACACAAACTCAAATTTCAATTTCATTTCTCCTCACTGCATTAGATATTCCTGGCCCGCAGAAATGAAAAAGCTATTTCCGGTACGGCTCAAACATATGAGAAATCCTCACAGTATCACCAAGAACAACGGCACAGCCAAGTATGAGTCTTCAATCCTTCATGCAATGCATTTGTTGTCAATAAACAAGGCAAATGTGAGTTTTTCACGGAAAAAAATGAGAAAAACAGATAAAGTAGTGTCTCTATCCTTCAAATGAACTTCACCCGATGGTTTACTTTAGATAAATGCCTTTGAAGAACTTGTGAATTTCATGTTTTGTTTTGGACCTTGATTTGTCCAGTGTCTAAAATACATACAATGCAATGAACAGCTGATGAAATATTCCAGTTTTGGTTGACTTTAAATCCTGTTGCTGTCTTTTTGGAGGAAAGAAGAGATACAGAGTGTTCATCTTTGCGTAATGTGAGTGACAGTCCCATTTCCAGATGTTTCCATTGTGTTTTGAAACAAATCCCAAAGAGTAATAAAATAATTATTCTAAGGAGCATGTCAAACATTCTGTTGATGATCGAATAGTGAACCTTTGATACTGTTAATGCCAAATATGATTATTAGGTTAATTTTTCTGCCTCTTTTGTTCTCTCTATGTGCCTGATTTTAGAGGTCAAAGTTCATCCTTTCTTCAGCCATTTGGATTGGGATCATGTGCAAGAGATGGAGCCCCCGTTTGTACCAGCTCCTGATGATGAAACTGACACCACATACTTTGATGGTAAGATGGTAGTGACAAACATGACAACACCAACCATATTACAACAACTGCAACAACAACCACTACAGCAACCACACACACAAATAATAATCATATCATTAAGAATACGTAGCTATTTCTGATGATGAAACGGATGCCACATACTTTGATGGTGAGTTAATAGTGACAAAGTATGCAACAACACTAACCACTACAACCACGACAGCAGCAACAACAACATTGACCTCAACCACAACAGCCATGACATCAGCAACGTCATCAACCACTACATCAACAATAGCAATAATTTCAACAACAAAAACCGCTAAATCTTAAACCACAGCATCTGCAACAGCAGCCATAACATGAACCACTACAACAACAATTGCAATAACAACAGCAACAGCACCACCAACATCAACCACAACAACCAAAATAACCACATCAGCTATGTCAAGACTCTTTTGTGTCCCTAACTATAAAGTTTAACATAACTAATAACCTACTTGAATAACCGGTGAGTGAACGGTGGCTGTGGCGGTGAAAGTTGCCTCCGTGGTGTTGGCGAAGTCCCTCCCTTGTTGTGCAGGTGCGAAAAACGAAAAGAAGTGACGACAAGGACGAACTAACCCTGGGGTTTAACGCAAAGAAAAGTTCAAAAACAAAAAGGCGGCTAACAGTCGATCTCGGTCGAGAGCGTCACCGGCGAGCAAGCCTTCTCTCCACGGCAGTGAAAAAAAAAGTCTCCACGATTTTCAGCCTGAGTTTTAGTTTTATTTGGGCATCCAAATTACCCTTCTGCTACCAGAGATGCCTTCACCGCCACCCTAACAAAACTTGTTTACTTAAATTCCTACATAGCTCCAGACCACTCTATTCTTCCCTCTTCATATGAATAATTTATTAGAGGTCCTTGACTAACGACCAGTGCATGTGGGTGGGTTACTAAGGGCTCTAAATATTTAAGATAAACATACCTCGGAAACAATTTTCCACCTGGTCCGAGAGAATTACTGTATACATTTAAATACAATTACCCACATGGGATATTAAAACATATTCTATCTAATTCTCACGTAACAAGCTACAACGTCAACTGCTACAACAGCAGCAACAACATCATCCACAACAGCAACATCAACCACTACAACAATGACAACCACTACATTAACAACCACTACAACATCAGTAACAACATCAACTGCTAGAACAAAAATGACAACTACAACAACAAAAGGAACAATGTAAACCACTACAACTTCAACATCCACAACAGCAGCAACAACATCAACCACTACAACAATGACAACATCAACCTCTACAAGCACAACCTTAACATTATTATCATATCACGTGTGATGGCAAAATAGACACAATATACTTTGGTTAGTTGACAGTGACATGCACAACTACTACAAACACAACAGCAACGTTGATGGTGAGTTAACAGGAACAAACACAACAACAACCACTGTAGCCACAACTGGAAGACCAAATATTGACAATTGCCTCCTCAGTAAAAAAAAAATACGCTGGAAAAGGAAAGAGAATTGAACACCTGTACATTTTACTTTCCCACATTATTTTAGAATGACTATAAATTATATCTTTGATTTTATAAAAGTATGGTCAAGAGATTGAACATACATTAAAGACATAGGCTAACACTGTGCAGCCTCATTTTAAAAAATTGTCAAACTGTGATATCTTAGCTAGTGTAGTGCTTAAATGGACAAATAAACACATTAGAATACAAAAGTTTGGGAAGTTATGCTGCCACTGGCAAGATATTCACAAATAAACAATTTCCACTGCTTTGGACTATAAAATAGCTTAGATCTACACACAGTAAGTCTTTGGGAGGAATTATGCATGGTGAATCCAGTCAACCTGAGTACTCGTAGATTTTCCCTTTTTTTAGAGCACTAATTTGTCCAGGGCTTCATTTTTAGACCTAATCAAAGACATTTAGAGCATGGAGGATTATGTAGCTCACATTTTTTTAAACTGTGGTCATTGTTAGCCTGTGGCCTTAATATTTTTATCATCTCTCTTGTTCTCAACAGCTCGTAACAAAGCTTGCAACCTCAACATGTCATCAGGATCATTCGCTGTATGACCTTGAAGAAAGGCCAGCAGACAGCTCCAGTGATAATCAAATGGTCACATGCGAGCCTGATGTAGCGCCTTTACCATCTGTGGAAAGAACACATAGTTTGTGATACAATTTTATGCATAAGATATAAGTTACGCAATACTCTTGATGTACAGCTAATCTTTTAAAGGCAAGGCACCTCTTTCGCATGCCTGAAATTGTGTAAATTTACTAATGTATAGGAGAAAATACCATACCTTTAGCAAAGTATAGGAGCCAGAAACTCAGTTTGGATAGAAAATAATACAGTGATCGTTAGAGTTTGAATTGAATTAAAATATCACAGATACCAAAATTTGTAGTCTACCTTCATACCCTTACAATGTATAGGAGTTCATCTTATATGATATGTGATATTTGTTTACAATAAGTTGTGCACCATATGCATTCATAAATATGAAAAATTTTATATATAAGTCTCATGCAGATTATTATTCGTAGACCAGTATGTGAATACTAAAATACTAGTAGTAAAGTGACTCATTTCAAAGAGCTTCACATTGAGACTAACAAACATTTAGTGCTTGGTGCACTTTTCAAATGCTAGGTAATATCCAATTATTAGATTTCACAGACACAACCTTCTTGCATAGCTTAACAGCATGAATGATGTTTTGTTGTGCTGCTGGAGGAGTGCAAAAGAGATTCCTTGCCTTTAAATATGTGATAGTCTTTTGATTGAAATTGCTTATAATTGGATACACGTTCTATGGTACATGCTGATAATGCATTGATATTGCATCTATGTCATATTTGTCTTCGTAATATGCCCAATAAGTCATATGCACAAACAGATTCTGTATATACAAGTCATATAGGTTTAATGCAACAAGCTAAACACAGTATCAACTCTCAAAGTGTTGCTGGAACAACTTTGTATCAAACAGTACACTTTCAACAGTGCTACATGTATTACGATAAGTGTATGATAGTGATTTAATTTGTTATTACACTGTTATGTATCATAGGAGTAGCTCTCACTGAATCATTTATAAAACTGGTATGTTTACATCAGATATTTTCAGACAAAATGGAAATTTTTATCACAAAGCTTTGAGGAAATACAGGTTTCAACTGGTCCTACTTTTCCTACTTTTTTGTGAAGATCCTAATTTTCCTTTTTTCCCCATAACAATCCTTATTTTCCTACTTTTTGTAAAAAAAACAAACCCCTTTGTGATAGGTTTAATATTTGCTTGGTGTTGAGTAGTCTTTACAGGTTGTTGTTGAGAGTTCTGTAACTGCCATCATCACCTGTTTGTGAAGGAAAATTTGTTTCTGCAGATTTCCACTTTTTAGCCAATCTTAGAATTTTTTTCTGCATATTCTGCATGTTTCCATTTTCTTCGGGGTTAATACCCCAAACACTTCTTAGAAATATCCTACATTCCTCCTATTTTGAAGGATTGAATCCTACTTTTCTCCTACTGTTTGGAGAATATTGCTCCTAGTTTTCTCCTACTTTTTCAACCCAGCAGAGTTGAAGGCTTGGGAAATGTGAAAAACTTACACCTCTTCATTACATGTGTAGACATGAACTGATTTCACAGAATACAGTGTAATAAAAGTTATACTTTCAGAAAGGGGATGCTTTCTTTCTACAACATTGATTTGAACCCAGCAATTTTCTCCATCATGCTTGTTTAAAAGTTGCAGCTGTTTTAATTTGACTCTGTACTCAAAACAATTGCTCAATGTGGCACTGTTAAAAAATTAAGACGTTGAAAACTAGACACGATATACACGTGTATCATGTCTTTGGATCTGTAAGTTAACTTTCGCCTTCCGCTGCCAATGCAACTCCCCCAGCGGACGTCTAACCCAAAGTACGGCTTCCCTGGAGGACAACTCCCCTGGAGAACTCCTTCAAAGGACACCTCCCCTCCCCTCCCCTCCCCCTCCCCTCCCCTCCCCCTCGGTGTAATCTTTTCTGTTTTGGATTACAACAGAACCGACCTTGTCATCTGGTTGGATGGTTTTATTCTCGTCGTTCTGTAGATTCTTGATTGCCTTGCGTTGATTGCAGTCAGGTTTAAAATCCTGTTGAGCATTGAAATTGCGTAGAGAACATTTTCGCTGTGAGGCCAAATTAAGAAGAAGTTGTCAATATTACGAACGTTGCATGATGAGAGATCGGGAGTGAAAGTTTTCCTAGAGAACAGACATAAAGATGTTGGCATACACTGGTGCCATTTTAGTTCCCATCGCAGTCCCTTTCATTCGAAAAAAGTAGTGCTTATCAAATTCAAATAGGTCATGTTTCTGAATAAATTCTGTCAATAATGCTAGATCATTGATTTCACTGTCTGTGTAAATTGAATGATTATGCAAGAAAGAACGTAATGCATTTATCTCTTCATCGTTGGGTATGTTTGTGTACAAACTCTTGACGTCAATAGTGATGAGCATAGATCCGGTAGGAAGACCAAATGACCGAATTTTATTCAAAAAATTGGTCATATCTTTTATGTGACTGCTGATTTTCGGGAGACACACATAGAGTTTTTGTCAACGTCCTCACACATTTTTTCTGTTAGGGATTTTACACTAGAGATTACTGGTCTTTAAGGATGAATGATATTAAGCTCTTTTGCTTGAATGAAAATTTGCAGAGTGTCATTTTTGTCACATTCAGTTACATTAGACACCATTTTAGCTAACTTATGAATCTTAGGAAGCATGTAAATTCACTCACTCTAGGTTTTTCCATGGACCTAGGTAACATTAAACAGACCTCCTCTGTTTTGCAGATTAATCCATGCAAGTGTATAAACTAGGAATGATGGTGCAACAGTGTTATCATTGATTCTCCAACTCGGGAGCAATTCAACATACTGTCTGGCTGTACTGCTTTTGGAACGTCTGTATCGTTTGAGGAGAGCAAAGGGGATAAAACCAGAAATGTATCTCAACACTTGGGCATCATGGTCACCATCATCACTAGTATCCCTTGGTTTCTCAGGTGGAGTTGGGGTATCCATACCTAGGCTCACAGTCATTACCATGAAGTCCAATGTCTTTTGGAGCATACACTGGTATAACAGACTGTCAAAAATTGTGCACACTTAACTAGTGCGCCGTCAAACTCAGGTAATGGTGTCACGTAGGCCTTGCCCACGTACGCTCATCTTTCAGCAGCCACAGATGAAAGGATGATTTCTCTGCTACCACACAAGTGGATCTCTCTACTTTCGCTACTTTCCTCCGACTGAAGCCAAGCTGTGTTAGAGCTCTAGACAACGAGCCTGAGGGAAAGCCTCTACATCCAACCTCCACAGGCAATACGTCTGTCCTCCATCCCCTCTCTTCACATTCCAGCCGGAGACTTTCATACTTTGCTAGTTTCTGCTCATGTGCTTTCTGTACTCCTCCTTCATCTGGGACAGGTAATTCAATAAGAATTGCTGCCTTCCTTGCCGCCGACCACACCACAATATCAGGGCGCATTGTGGTGACTGTAATATCTCCTGGAAAAACCAGCTTCTTCTCCAGATCTGCCAGCATCTTCCAGTCAGCTGCTCCCCAAAGACGAGAATGTATTGACCGTGAAAGAAGAAACGATCTGTGCTGATTACCCCTCTCTTACAAATCTGATCAGAGGGATGTCTGTCCGTAGTAGAATCTCTTGTTATAATCATAGAAAAACTGTGTCTGCAACTTGATAACAGTATAAATCAGTTATGGTATATGGATGCCGTGAGTGATATAAAGACACAACATTTCGGTAATTGACCATTTTCAAGTTTTAAAAGCGAGATCAAAAACAGATTAAGCGCAACTAGGATGTATATCCTAAATGCGCGGAATGTCACATTGATGCCCAAGGGTGATTTGCAACCGAGCCGGAAGATTATCTTTTCTTCCAATTCTTTGCGGTTAAGTTCATTTCATAACTTTACACCACATTCTCTCATGTCACTAACATCATGATTTACTTAATTAAAATGTGACACTACAGGCAAACCTTGGGTGTTAAGGTGGATGGAGTGCAAATGTTCCGTGACTCTGTCAGCAAGTCGCCATTCGGTTTCGCTAATGTACAGTTTGTCACATTTTGTACAGATCAGACAGTAAACCCAGTTGGTTGATGTACACATGAAATTGTCCTGTATTCTTCGTGAGCCTGTAGGGCCGAGTAGATTGTCCTTGGACATAATTATCCCATAGGTTTACACCGTGGTCGGCAGCTTTACGTCCCTCCCTGCTTGTTGGCGATGCAGTTCTTTGGTAGTTGAGACCAAACTAGCATTTCTTTTAGGTTTTTTTCTCTCTGAAACGCTGGCAAGATGGTGTGGCCAGAAAAAAATATGACTAGTCAATTCCTTCATGAGGAGAGCACTGAAGTTTCTCTTGATGGTTTTTACAATCTGTTGAGTGACTGGATGGTAAGTCATGACCAGAGGAACAACTTTACCTCGGGTAGGAATGATCCT
>JZLH01S0557124.1:40445-55445 GCA_001188425.1 Eucidaris tribuloides
TTTTTAAAGAGTTTGATGAAAGACTTCAATAGTTTTTTCTTCAAGTAAATTGTATCGTGTAAAAGAAAAAATGAATTTACAATAGACTTACTTTATGAAACCGTGATAATATGATACAAAAGAATAATTGTTTTTTTTCTAATCCTGTTTTGCATTTTGCACCACTATGATTGAATGGGTTCTATCAAATCATATTTTGATTTTGTTCTTACTAACACTTGATTTAGCTGAATAAAGATACATAACAAAAAAGGTAAAGACGAGTTGTTTATCGTCTTGTCTCGCTGTAGAACAATGCTCACACGACGTCACACATTACCCCCTGATCATTGGACCCATGTCAAGTCTGCACATTATGTGCGCCACCTCCACTCCCTAGGTAGTATTCCTTAGCACCAGCAGCCTGTTAGGCGTTTGCTAATTCATTCACAAATGGCTTTCTCAGTCCTCTCAAGTACTCATTTATACTCCTGGGTTTATAGAGGCAAGTAACATAACATACCTGCCAACCTCCTGACATGAAAATTCTTACTGATACAGATCAAAAATCTTATTCTTAACGCAAATTGGAGGTAAAAAATCTTACTATGTCAAAATTACAGTATAATACTGCACATTTTTCCAAAAACCTTATTTTTGTATTAGAAAATCTTATTCTGTGGATTTGGATGATGAAACCTTACTAAATCTGATAAAATGTTACTGGTTAGTAGGTATGACATGAAGATACTTTACACTCCAAATCTGGGATTCATACGTGTTGTACTCTTGAGCTGTTGCCATCAGTTCCGCGGCCGAGGCCACCCCAAAACTAGCTGCCAACAGGTTTCGAACAGATGACTTAGACCAAGGCCGAGGTTAAGGCCACTCAAAATGGGCCTGGAGCCCGGTCTCTACTACAACACTGTCGCGTACAATTTGTAGTTCTTGATAATACAGTGCACTCTTGTTATAACGACGTCCTGGGGACCCAAGAAATTTTTCTTCATAACAAAATTTCTTTATGTCAGGGTGGCAAAAACAATAGAATACAAAGGAAATACAAGACATGGGGTTACGAATTTTACTTCTTTGTAATGAAATTTTGTGTTCTTTATAACGAGAGGGCACTGTAAATGATGATCCATTTGCTCAAATTCCAGATACCGATTGTAGCATTCAACAGCACTTATTTGTAGTAGATTCTAACCCACCTGTGGGTCGTGTCTCATACAATAACAATAGCACTGTAATGATAAAGTACTATTTCTACTACTACTATTAATGATACTACTACTACTCCTGCTACTACTACTACATCTACTATTGAAATATTTCTGTATAGCACATAACATATAGGCGTAATTGCATATCTGTGTCTTTAAAGCCTGCTATACACCGCACGACGCGATGGTCGGCGACAAGGGAAGATCGTTTTATCTTGCGATGTACAGCGATTCGCGACGCGACAAGATCGTTTTTAGCAAAGACTGAACATATTCGGTCTTTCACGACGGACTGTCCGCGACGGGACCGTCTTATCGTGAACTGTCGCGTTGTGCGGTGTATAGCGGCCTTAAATCAGAGATACAATAGGATTGACAATAATGCACTGGGTTCATAACTGTTAGATTTTACAGAATGCTAATGTGTTTTCAAATTAATTCTATACTTTTCATATGTTTCTATATTTCTATGAATATCCCACAAGTTATTCCACAACACAGTGGCTGCATATGAAGATGATCTTTACCTATATGATTTCGTCATAGTGTGGGGGACATGTAATAATGACTTTTTATTGGAAAGTAGCATTCTTTTTGGTTTAAACCGTGTTAACAATTCAATGAGATATGACGGAGCAAACATATGAAATCATTGATAATCTAATAAAAGTACTTTATACTGTATCTGGGATTGGATTAGTAGCCAATGTAAATTTCTTAAGACTGGGGACATTGGTTCATGTTTCACCATCATGAGCCCTTCCTACCAAACAACATTACCATCAGACACTCCTAACTGTATTCCCAAAATATGATGAATAATGCAAAGGTCAGTGACCCTACTCTTTGACCTCTGACCTTGACCTTTTGGCAAAAATGTTTCACTGCATATTTTTAATTTCATTGTAACACCACTGGACAACCATATCAATTTTCAACTTGTGGTATGCCAATTCAAACCAAACTTAACTGACTTTTGACCATTGACCATTGGTAAATTTCACCCGAAATCCGATCAATTCATCTACATCTCACGATGCATGACTGACCCAAGTATGACCAAAAGTAATCCATCCATACAGTTCACCAAGTACATGAAATGTATCACCATAACATGATTACGGAGTGGGATGAACAGACAGTAACTCCACCCCCTCCCCCCCCCGAAAAAAAAGAATCTTTCAGCTTCTTTGGTAGCACGGGCATTCAAATATTACACTCTATACATGTATGTCAATTAGCAGTCTGTTTATCATTGGTTGTCTGGCAGAAGGGCCCTAGCATTTGTTCCCGGCAGAATGGCCTTACACTAAATTGTCTCTAACTTGAAAACCATTGGCTCTTTTCACATCAAATCAAAGTAGTATGATATTTGTAGATCCTTCTGTCAGTCTGTTAAGTGCAAATATCAGATATGGCAATATTTCTCAAGTTACGGAAAATTTACTGTTAAGGCCTTTCTGCTGGGAATTTACGCTAGGGCCCTTCTGCCGGACAACTGCCGATATGTGGAATGACAGACCAGACTTCACAACTCATAATCGAGAGCTTGTTGCAGCAGAACAACCTAATTTAATACCTACTGCTTTTAAACCATCTATGAACAGACAGTATTTGTAAATTGTCACTCTTGTACAGAAGAGAGCTATTGAAAACAACACTTTGTTTTTCACAAAACCTCTACACAAAACCACCACGCTGTCATAGTACAAACACAGAAATCTACACAGGGAATGATGTTAATTGTGGACATTTTAACGCCAAGGCCACTGACAGAAAACTCATATACACAAGCCATAATGCTAACAAAGTACTAACACAGAAATCTATGTATACCATGCTAATTGCAAACATTGCAACACCAGGGCCAAGGACAAAAAAATTGCCTATCCTCCAGCTATTTATTACATTTTGAAGTGAAATGTTCCCATATGATAATCCATATGTGATATAATTTCACATGGAGACCAACAAAATGGGGAACTTTGATGAAAAATTTTCCATCATCAACTAAAACTCCAGTTTATTTTTAACTTCACCAAACCTAACCCTGACACAGCGAGCTGGCTGCAATGCCAGGAATCTGCATAGCTGCCTCATACGAAAAAAGATGCAGAAGAAGAACTCATTTCGTATCATCGCATCACTTTTCATCATATTTGATGCAGGGATACTGCAGCTTCAAGATGTTGAGATTCCTCAGGGTCTTGACGCCATATAGATGCAATGTCCGCATTCTGAAAGGACAAAAAGACAAAAATATTGTGAATCATGGGAGGAACATAAGCTGACAGGAAGGTGATATTTTTCTTTCATCGAAAAAACATTTAGAAACCCAAGATTTTTTTTTTTACAAATCATCTTCTTATTTTTGAAAATAATCCCAACATTGCTTCCACAAGTTAGGAAAACATCTCATAACTGTTGCAGCACTTTCTTAAACTACATGTAGGATGATCTGCATGAAGCCCAAGGAATGTTTAAAGAAACATACCAAATTATGTATTTTCTCCATGAATATCAGATCATTGTGATAGCTTAAAGGTATTGGCTAACATTTACCACAGTTAAAAAAATCTGAGCTATATAATTCCTCTTGCTACCATTGTCTTTGATAAGGTCTAAAAATGACGCCCTGATTATTTTTAGTGCTTTTAAAAAAGTGAAAATCGTAAGTTGATCGGATTCACCTGCCCATTTTCTCCCATAGACTTACTGTGTGTACACCTAGGCTATTCAAACTCGCCCCGAGTTTTAATTGTTTATTCATGCATAACTTGCCATTGGCAGTGTAACTTTCCAAATTTTTTATTCTAGGGTGTTTATTTGTCCATATGAACACTACTATGTAGTTCAGATATCAAAATTTGACAATTTTTTAAATTGAAGGTCCACAATGTTAGCCTCTAACTTTAAATAATTGTAAACAAAACAATCTGCAAAAAGCTCAAGGTCAGTATAACAAGCACAAACTAAAATGTATTTTCAAAATTTGAATTTATCAAAACTCACAGGGAAATTCTAATTTCACTTATGGATATCACAAAAACCATCTGTTATCTTTTCCATTATTATCAAAATGTTAGGAAATCTACAGAATGTTTTCTGTAGTTTCTCTAACCCTGCATTACATCATTATTACTGGACCTGGTCCAAATTTTGGACGATATTGCTGATTTCTGATATCACATATACTATTGAAACAGCCCCACTAATTACAAAAATTAAAGGGACATTTTAACAAATGAATAAATGATTTTCCTTGAGTTTCCAGAAAAAATTGATAAGTTCTCTGACTTTTTCTTTCTGGAAAAAATTGTGCTTAAATTCCCTGGCTTTTCAGAAATTTCTTAACCAATAAGAACTCTGCAGATCAGAGTTATATTCTTTAAAATTCATCACAGTGGGACTGGGGCTAAATGATGACATAAATGATACCCCGGGATACCAACTAAATATCCGCCATTTTGTTGGATTATTTATTTATTTTTTAGCACTGTACCCTGGATTACAAAATTATGTAAAAGTTATGTAATAAATGTGAAAATAACAAATTTAGCTTCATTTTTACCCATTTTTCGTAAGTTTATGCCTTTTGTTGTGCACTTGCACAGGTTCTGCATCATAACCACTGATTTCAGTGATCATAACTGAAGAAAACACATTTTTGGACACAAGAGGGCACTGCACAATGCGGTACACCAGGGTACAACGGTACCCCGGGGTAGTGCGTGGTGCATCAAATTTCAAACTTACTTCTTGCAGTGTTTCAGCAGTCTGATGATACTGGCTTCTGTCATCTCCTTGCAACAATTCAACTTCAACTCCTGGAGAGTTTTACATGCATAGCTAGCCAGGGTGGATACACTGGAGGGGAATACAACAAGAAAGATAATTGCAACAATTTAACTTCAACTCCTGGAGAGTTTTACATGCATAGCTAGCCAGGGTGGAAACACTGGAGGGGAATACAACAAGAAAGATAATTGCAACAATTTAATTTCAACTCCTGGAGGGTTTTACATGCATAGCTAGCCAGGGTGGATACACTGGAGAGGAATAAAACAAGGGAGATGAGTGAAATCATCTCCCTTTCTACTAAAACTTTCTACCACGAAAGGTGTATAAAGTTGCAAACTCTAAAGTAGCACAAAAGTCGAGAAATATATCGATATTTGGAGAGCATCAATATTTGACATCAGATTGTTGAAATACATAACATGCAATGTTTGAACGAATCTGAAGATAAATATCATCTACTTTTTCATTTGTGCGTTTAAACAGTCTTAATGATGAAGGGTCACAAATTACGCAGTGCATAATATACGTCCCCATTGAAGGTGTTATGTCTGTTGAAAGCTCCAAGTTTCCGAGGGGTCTTTTACACGACAACTGTCAAATCTCGAAAAGTAGCGAATTCAAAAAGCTTTGATACGTACATCACTAAGCTCTTCTTCTGTGGTAAGGGCACTAAATTATATACGTCACTGCTAAATGTGTACGTTGTCTGGAATGATGTAAATTTCTAAGACTGTTTTGAAATGGCAGCCAAAGTGCAATTGTAAACACTATTAATTGCAATCGCATCGATTACAGTTATGGACCATACACACAAGGAACAAGAGTGTCGCCGCGGCGAGCACATAATACGCCTGCCTGTAACACGGAAAATGAAAAAACATGTCACTGTGACCTTGAACTTTGTCCTTTTGACCTCAAAATCAATAGGCTTCCTGGGATCCATGCTAGTATCATACACACCAATCATATGAGCCTGGGTTAAGTTAAACTGAAGTTATCGCATTTACAAGGACTTCACAAGGGTAAGATGAAAACATGTCGCTGTGACCTTGACCTTTGACCTTTCAACCTCAAAATCAATAGGCTTCCTGGGATCCATGCTAGTATCATACACGCCAAATTATATGAGGCTAGGTTAAATTAAATTGAAGTTATGGCGTTTACAAGGAAAAGTTAATGGACGGACAGACGGACACCGAGCGTGATACCATAATACGTCCCGTAGCCAGGCGTATAAAAAGTATTTGTGGACAACGCGATTAGAATTTGAAATTCTAGTGAAGGGGCGTGGCTGTGTTTCTGGGTGTGCTGTCAATCAACTGAACAGTCAATGAATCATGCGGCTGCGACACATTTGTACACGTGCCCTAGCGCACATTGTATTCCAGCAGAAGTTGATGAAAGGTTACATATGTCCCATCTCCCAAATTGCAATGTGTTTTAGAGGTCACAGATATGGAGTGTTCCTATCTCCCCATCCTGTTTTCACCATTTCTGCCAACTGGTGTTAAACAGAGAGCAGGGTTGTGAAAAACCACAAACAAAAAGAGCTGAAAAAAAGCTGAAATTGCAAAAGCTCCTTTTTGTAGAGGATATTCACAAAAACCTGAAAATAAAAAACAAACAAGCTGAAATCAGCTTTAACTCTTTGGGGATGACAGGCTTGTACAGAAACCAAGTACATCTCACACCCAGAAGCACTTTTCTTCATCTATACAGGTCATATTGTATATTTGATGGGATACAACTATTATAGGCAATATAACTCTAGTTTCCAAGAATGAATGAATTTATTTATTTATTTATTTATTTATTTATTTATTTATTTATTTATTTATTTATTTATTTATTTATTTATTTATTTATTTATTTATTTACTGTAAAACCAGAAATGTTCGCGAGCATTTAACTTTCGCGAATTTCGCGAGGAGTCAAGATTCGCGAAAGTAAAATGCACGCCAAAGATTGTGTATACACAACTTTTTTTTTAATGCCAATACAAGACTGTATACTGTACAAGTCAAATGACTCGAGATAATGGTGCGCGGCCACTTACGGTGGTCGCAATGCACTTCTACATTTGATGAAATGGAATTTTAGAGGCAATAAAACAAATATTTTTCTATAAATTGTTGCAATGAAACACCCAAATGCTTCTTCCTAGCAAATTTTGCTATATTGTATTTTTTTTCATGGTCGGTGATTCGCGAAAGTTTCATGCACGCGAAATGGCCGTCGGCTCCTATTCGCGAAAGTTTCATGTCGCGAAAGTATTAGTGTTTTACAGTATTTATTATTTATTTATTTATTTATTTATTTATTCATTTTTTATTTATTTTTTTTGGGGGGGGGGGTTCTCTCTAAATGTGCCATGTACTGGGTTTCTTTACAAGCCTGTCGTCCCCAAGGGATTAAAGCTGAACTCTCACACCCGAGAGAAGGAGAGAGAGGTTCATCGTCACTATTTACCTCTTGTGAGTGATGGATGTGGAGCTGAGATCTAGTTGACGTAGGAAGGGACAGCAGGTAGCTAGAGACCTGACACCTTCATTGGTGACCCGCTTACAACCAGAGACATCTAGGTTTCTGAAAAAAACAAATACATGAAATAAACATGTAAAAATATATAGTGACTTAAAGCCACTGGCTAACATTTACCACAGTTAAAAAAATGTGAGCTACATAATCCTCCACGCTCCAAGTGTCTTTGATAAGGTCTAAAAATAAAGCCCTGAAAAATTATAATTCAAAATGATTATTTACACAGTGCTTTAAAAAAGTGAAAATCGTAAGTTGACTGGATTCACCTGACCATTTCCTCCCACAGACTTACTGTGTGTAGATCTAGACTATTTTTTACTCGCCCCGAGTATTAATTGTCTTTTCATTCATATCTTGCCACTGGCAGCATAACTTTCCAAACTTTTGTATTCTAGGGTGTTTAATTGTCCATTTGAACACTACTATGTAGCTCAGATATCAAAGTTTGACCATTTTTTTTAAATTGAAGCTCCACAATGTTAGCTTATCACTTTAACAAAGGAAACCCAACTTGAATCCATAATCTTTCGGGGAACAAAATGTTAGTGAATGACAGCAGAATCACTTTAGTTCTATGTGATTCAGAGATTATTTGTATTTGATTATGGATGACTGCTCAGTAATCAGTTTTGCAAAATTGTCTAAATTATTTTTGGTCCAAATTTTGCACAATGCAGTGTTGCATGCATGACTTGTGGCTTGTTTTGTTTTGAGAGCTATTGGCAAATATCATCATGTAACATGAACTACATCTGGAAATGAATAAATGTACAGTGAATTGTAAAATGGGAAACCAGATTGATTCACAAATTACTCAAAAACAATTATCATTTTAATACCTCTTAATTCCAAATTAAACATCACTGACTACAAATTATATATTCCTTAAACGAGGAAAAAATTACACCAAACACATTGTGAAGAAAGAAAACCCTATTTTTTTGAAAGGTTACACACACACACACAGACACACACACACACACACACACAAAATTGCAAAATAAATCAGTTTCTGGCTTATTACTTTGATTTGAGTACAGTAACCAAAGTGTTTGATAAACACAATATGAATTAAAAAGACAAGGAGATACATTTAGCCAAAATGTGTCTCGCCCAGTTTCACGTACATAGAAACTTGTTAAAAAATCTTAACATTAAGCTCAAAAAGGTCGTTGAATGCTGCTGGTGACCTTCACACACTTCTAAATTTGAAAGTCTGTATGATCAATCTTGCATCCAAGTATGATTAAAAATTGGAGCATTTAGCACAGGGTTAGTCAAGTGTTTGTAAGCGTAATGAACAGACAGATGGACGGACAACAACAAAGTGATCCCATAGTCTACCTCCACCTCGGTGGGCTCACCAAAAATCAATGAGCCTGCCTTATATTCAAGCTCCTACACTCACCTAATACTGGACATATACGTAGCGATCTCTACCAGGGATGCATCAGTAATATGAGTGCAGTTTGCCAGTACCAGAGACTCTAGTCGTTTGCAGTGACGGACAATCTTCCTGACCGACGAATCATGCACCTGCTTGCAGCCACGGAGGTCCCAGTGCTGGAGGCACTTCAGATGGCTGGCCACAGTCTGGACGCAATCATCTGTGATCTTAACAAGAGAGGGCGACAAATATCTTGATTTAAGATTGTTACGCATGCAAGTAGCTTTGATGTAAAATGCAATCAACGTTCTTGTAACTAAACAGTCATCTTATTTACATTTAAATGCTTCAAATTCACTCCTCACAGTAACTCAATTGTCAATTTTGTTTTTTTGTTTATCAGTTTATGTACGTCATAAATAATGTTATAACAATTGAACTGTACCCAGATTCATTTACACTGTTCCTGACTGCCCTATCTATGTCTTCATTTGTTCATGTATACGGTAAATGTTTATTTTGTATTCCATTGTGTATTCAAATGTTATATTAGCACACTATAAATGATGAATGCACCAACTTTTGAACCACACTGGACAATAAAAAACTTATAAACTCATTATGATTCAATTATGAACCCCCTTGAATGGATGAATGATTACCTTGTAACACTGGCCGATATTCAGAGTGCGGAGTTGTGGGCTGGTTTCAGCCAGAAAAGTCAGGGTCTCGGGTGACAGGTTGAAGCAACCGAACAATTCTAGAACCTGAAGGCTGTGAAAAAGGAAGTCAAAACAAACACACTATATTGATATGACTGGCTGAATAATTCCATAACACATCATTGGGTGACTGGAAAAAGTGGTTAACGCCCTTAGACAATACACAGGCATTAACCCCTTTTTCTAGTCACCTGATGACATGTACTGTATAGAACTGGCAAGTTCACAATTGGGATTCAATATGATATATGGCTGTTTTATTCTTATATAGTCAGTTTTGTCTTTGATAAAGATCTTGCTGCGATGGAAATGTAAGAACTGCTCATACAAAAAAAAAAAAAGAAATGAAGGAATAAATGAATAAAATATATGGTAACACATCAGGCTGAATAAGCCCAGGGTATTGTGACATATCACAATGAAACCATTACATACGTATTAACTCGCAAATGGTAAAGATTCAAAGTGGTTGAAAAATAAAACTATGCAGATACATCAGATATTTTAAAGTGATAGGCTAACATTGTGAAGCTTCAATTCAAAAAATTGTCAAACTTTGATATCTGAGCTATATAGTAGTGTTTGAATGGACAAATAAACACCCTAGAATACAAAAGTGTGGAAGTTTATGCTGCCACTGGCAAGATATGAATGAATAAACAATTAAAACTCGGGGCGAGTAAAAAATAGCCTAGATCTACACACAGTAAGTCTACGGGAAGAAATGGGGAGGTGACTCATGCCAACAAAGCACTATATAATCATTTTGAAATACAATTTTTTCAGGGCTTCATTTTTAGACCTTATCAAAGACACTGGCAGCATGGGGAATCATGTAGCTGAGATTTTTTTAATTGTGGTAAATGTTAGCCTATCACTTTAATATGTTACATGCAATGTTTTAATAAATCTGAAGTTACAGTATATCTTATGCTCACCAACTAATTGTCCACTTTTTGGGTCTTTAGATTTTGTACCTTAAAATGGCAGGGTTGGCAATATAAATCATGAGTTTAAACTCATTGGAGACTAAGTACAAGTTAACTCGTGTTGGGGTCTATGGAAGATGTGTGTTATAGTGAAATCAAATCGTCTCTAACAGGTAAAAAAAAATCAGTGATTTAAATCAAGTCAATTGATTTCATTTAAATAATGATTTAAATTAACTCTTCCAAAATGAGAGAAAAAAAAATTGCCCAACCCTGTAAAAGGGCTTTGGTGGTGTCAGGTCACATTTAAAGACACAGTCTAACATATATTGTGGAGCTTCAAATTGAAAAATTGTCAAACTTTGCTATCTGAGTTACATAGTAGTGTTTGATTGGACAAATAAACACCCCAGAATACAGAAGTTTGGAAATTTATGTTGCCACTGGCAAGAAATGAATGAATGAACAATTAGTACTCGGGCGAGTAAACAATAGCCTAGATCTACACACAGTAAGTCTATGGGAGGAAATGGGCAGGTGAATCTGGTCAACTCACGATTTTCCCTATTTTAAAGCACTAAATAATCATTTTGAAATACAATTTTTTCATGGCTTCATTTTTAGACCTTATCAAACTAAGACACTTGGAACACGGAGGATTATGTAGCTCACATTTTTTTTGAACTGTGGTCACTGTTAGTCTATGGCTTTAATGAATCTTAACATTTTCATTGATACTTACTTCTGTCCATACTTCTCGATGACTTGATGAAGACACTGATCAGAGAGTGACTGGCAACCATTCAGACAGATAGATACCAACCTGCAAGAAAGAAAAATGGAAAGGAATTAAAAATAATTTACTTTTTCCAGCTGAACTGAAGGGTACAGTATTTCTTAAGTTCAAAATTTAGTACTTTTCCACAGCTACTCCATGGTCTTTTACATAATTCTCAGCCCTTTGTTACATTTTTGCTAATAACTGATGCCTGATTGAGAAAAAACACAAACTTAAAAAGATGCTTATTTTCAAATACATGTATATTCCAAAAACATTTATGAACCCCACTGTCTGCAGCAGATCAAGACAAGTACAAAAGAAATGAAAAGATTTAGGCACTTTTATTTCAATTTATAAGAATTATTGACTTAAAGTATTGAGAAAATATGTTTCAAAAGTAAAATACGGCATAATGTGTATTATACAACATCCAAGTAGATCCTTTTCATTTCATTGGAGGATTGTTGGTCACATGATATTGATTACTCCATTCTGCGCAGCGTGCATTTCGGTTATATTTTCGTCCCATTCCACGGTTCGCAGTGCACTACACGTATTGTACACGCGCTGTCCCATTTACATGTAGCTTTGTGATGTACGTGAGTTTTAAGTTTGAAGTTTAAACATAACCCGTGAACATAACTCACTGCTTTAATAAGGATTTAAATATTTGGTGAAATTAAGACTAAAATGAGGAAACTGCAGAGACATTGACTATACACTGAACATGCTGCATTTGTGAATAAGTCAGAAAGTGTATCAGAATGTAGGCCTATGTATGGCTATGTTTTTTTTTTCATACGTTACAATCCTACGATCAAATGATCTACTTTATAATGTTGTATAAAACAAATAATGAATGTTTTATCATTCGTTCAATAGTACAAATATTTCCATTCGTTGAAAGCTTAAACGGTCCATTCAACTCGGCTTCGCCTCGTTGAATGAACTCATGAAAATATTCGTACCACTGAACTCATAAACATTCGTTATTTGTATAATATTTAGTTTTTAAATTTAGTGAAATTTACACAAAACAGGGAACATCTGTGCCAGGAGGCACTGTCTATTTTGGTCAGAGTGCCGGGTGCAGACACCGAGTGCTGCCCACCATGGCTGGAAACCCGCTTTTCACATGTCACCAAACATTACATAAGAAAGGGAGAATTTGCATTTTATAAAATGGAGATCTGGGGACTTTTAACCCTATACGTACCTCGGACACCCATCCAAGATGGCTGACAGGCTGTTGTCTGTTACGCTGCACCAGCTGGCATCCAGGGACGACAGATTGTAGCATCGGGAGGCATGGAGCAGGATGGATTCCCCTTGGAGTTCACCTCCAGTACAGCCACTGATGGTTAGTTCCTACAATGGGAGTTGATTAGATTAAATCAAGTTAGATCCAAATCAGATTATACAGATCAGAGAAAAAATAGAAGCAAGTTCAGAGCCCCTGTAAACTGCCACAGAGTTAAATGCACGAGTAACTGGAATGCACTGAAGCAAGAACAACTGCCCCCATAAAGAAAATTCTAGTATTTTTTTGATACAGATAGCAAACAAAGTTTAGCTGAGCGGGATTTGAACCAGCAATCTTGGGATAAGAAGTACTGTGCTCTACCATCTGAGCTATGCTGCCCTACAGTGGGGTTCACTCCTTATTAAACAACATCCTTGCCAGGTCACCAGTCAGAACTCAGAAGCCATACCTTCATGCACGCTTGAATCTGGGATCACGCCCAATTTCAGGTTCAAATCCCACTTCTGCCAAATTTTCTTTGCTATCTTTATAATTCAGGCAGTTACTTGTATTTCAGGAGCAAATAATCAACAAAGCTAATTCACAAATGGTAATAAAAAAAACAAACATCGTAATTTTAAATCAATTCAAATTACATGATTTGAATCTGGTCAACCCTGCCACGAGTGCCACTCCTGCTATACATGTAAACCTGTTCCATTTGGCGAACAAGACATCACTTTGTCATCCATGGCTAGGGGACTTCCAAGAGCATAACAAAGGATGAGTATCTTCATCTATGCATTCCTTTAGTTCAGGAACAGCTGTAAACCTGATTATTGTATCTTTCTGAGTGCTCTAGAAGCCCTTCAACTATGATGCACATCATGTTCTCTATTCAAACAGGTCTATTCACATCAGTCTACAAGTACCTGAAGTGAGTCTGCACAAGACCTGAAGAGATTCCTCAAGCTGTTCTCTGTGACCAGGTGACCTCGGCATTTGAACAGGGTCAGATGAGCTGGGTGTTTGTTGCCTATCCTCGTTAACCAGCCACATATTACCGTAATTCATTTCCAAACGTAAAACCCACAAACCCGACGTTTATTTTAGCATCATACAACTACGAGGCCAACCTTACAGTGCACTCTTGTCATAAAAAACACTGATATAACAAAATAGAAGTAAAATCTCTGGTCCCATATCTTGGATTTCCTATGTATTTTATTGTTTTTACAACCTTGATATAAAGAAATTACGTTATAAAGAACAAATTCCATTGGTCTCAAGCACTTCCTTATAACGAGAGTGCACTGTAATTCATTTCTGAATGTATAAAAACAGACAACCACCATTTACTTTAGCATCATACAGGGCCAAATATTACAATAAACCATTTCCAAACATAAAAACAAACACCCGACATTTATTTTAGCATCATACAGGGCCGAACATTACCATACTTCATTCCCCAATGAAAATCAAGTATTATCATAATTCATTTCCAAACATTAAAACAAACACCCGACATTTATTTTAGCATCATGCGAGGCCGAATAAATGTATTATGATAATTCATTTCCGAACCTAAAAACAAACACCCAAAATTTATTTTAGCATCATTTCATGACTTATATTGCTGCTTATATAAATGATTTACTGTATGTGTCATAATTTTTGTTGTGGTTTTATTTTCGCGAATTTCGCAAGTCAGTTAAACTCATCGCAAAAATTTCCACTTTGGTTCATGTCTATTCACACTAATGAAAGCACCACTAAAATCGCGAAAACAAGCACTCACGAATTTTGAAATTTAGTCTAAAATTGTGAAAATATTGGCGTATACAGTAGATCACTTGATTTAAATCCGACAACCCTGTCAGAAATATCATGAACCCCACCCACATAGCTACCTGAAGTGAGTCGGCACAAGATCTAAAGAGATTCCTCAAGCCGTTCTCTGTGACCAGGTGACCTCGACATTTGAACAAGGTCAGATGGGCTGGGTGCTTGTTGCCTATCATCGTCAACCAGAAGTCCGTCAGGTTCCTGTTTTCAAGGCTGATCGTCCTCCCTGGTGAAAGAAAATAACAGAAAAATTACAATTATAACTGATGTAAGCAGGAAAATTATTAATGATTAATCAATTTATCCTTTCTGGTATAAAACTATATAAATTGAACAGTGTAGTTCTACCCCACATATTTAGGTTTACACAGAGGGCACATACGTTGTACATAAAAACATAATCCAGACATTTTGATGTACAAAGACATTGAATATGAAATATACATCAATTGTAGAATGAAGACTCATGATGTGAGACCTTGTGCAAATTAACTGAGACAAACTAAATTTTTCATGTGTGTAGCCAAAATTTTAAGCAGGAAT
>JZLH01S0557124.1:57945-60746 GCA_001188425.1 Eucidaris tribuloides
CATACATTGTTCTATTTCCATTTGATACAAAAATGGTACACAGAATATGAATAATATGCTTCTAAAGAACATTGATGTTCCTCTTCTAAAACAACCTTCAGTGATTTATTTTGAGGCAACTCAGCTAACATTACTTCCTCAGCAAATCCAAATTAAAGGGACTGAATCGTGGCCATCGACTGGCCTGATGAGAACAAAACTCAGGGCCGTCACCCTGTTCGCTAGCTCCGTTGCGCGTGGGTGTTGATGTGTTGCGAAACCAGTTCGATGCACGCAGCAGCGCACTGGCAGATCGTGTATTCAGTATGGCCAATGAGAAGCAGCAAACTGAGTGGAGGTCCTACCAAATTTACCGAAACGTGCCGAATTGATTATTCGGGCTCTTTCGTATTAGTGTGCGCGTCCATCGCGGTCCGCTGAGTACTGCAACAAAATAAACACTACACCGCGTATACAGTATGTAACTCGAAACGGAGCTAGCGAACAGGGTGACGGCCCCGAGTTTTGTTCTCATCAGGCCGGTCGATGGCCACGATTCAGTCCCTTTAACTCGAGCTGCAAAGATATTCATGATATCATTAGACACCAGTCACTAGCACAGTAAAGTTTATTCTAGGACAAAGAAATAATGTGCAGTAGATACAAAACAACATGTGTATAGTGTATTACCAATATCATGCATACTCAGTCACATTAGACATTTAGGTGTTAGGTCCAATGACTTTGGACTGTCACATTTCCTCAATAAATTGCCCTGCTGGATTGAATTTTGTGCACCATGAATTTAAGCTGTCGTCAGCAAGTTAACTGCAGTCTTTATGTGTGTGATACATGTAGCTATATCTTTGAATCATGTGAATAATGCAGGAAAACTTTTGAACTTGTTATTGGATGATAATTTAACTGCACTACCAATGTTGAAAAATGCATTTTAGCAGCTGTTCTAAAAGCAGACTAGAATCTAGAGTATATCAGAGGGTAAAACTAGCATACTTACCAATTATTTGTGATGACTTGACCTGCAAGAAGTCCCCATCCCCTCTTGTTCTGTAGGTCGATTGACCCTGTGTCCTCTGAACTCTGACGGGTGATTTCTCTCTGCTGGCAAATTCACTGTTAATCTTTCCAGACAGAGGACGACGAGGCTTTCCAGATTTTGAGCGAGAGGCAGTCGCATCTCCAGCCGATTCCACTGGTCCCGATATGACTTTAGCCAGTTTTTGCTGGGTCATCCATGCCATGCTTGACTGAGGCCACTTCCTTTCGTAACTTCGTTCTGGAGAGGAATACATCTGTGACGATGCCGATGCTGGCCGATTCTTCTGCTTGCCGTTCATTTTCCTTGAAGTGCTTCTCTTAGGGTTTGCACTGCTTGGTCTTAACCTACTCTGTCGATTATTTCTAATTACAGCTCCATTTGATCCCACCAATTCTGGCTCAGCAGACACTTCAAAAGTAACACCCCGCTTCCCAACACCTACGACATCTGCAGCAGCTTCAGTTCCCCCTACTGCACCCTCTAATCTTTCAGGAGTATCTCCTCTGTATCCATCACCCCTTCGCTGGTCCACAGGTGGTTCAAAGGAAGCTATTCTTTCCAAAACCTCCTCCTCATCCACCTCAGGCTCAAGCCTTCGTGGAGAGCGTACAAATGGAGCTCCAACTTCGATATCTGAAACTGTGTCCAGGGAGACGTCTAAGGGATTTCTACCATCCTGGGCAACGTGTGGCCTCTCTGAGTCCAGATTTGATGGCAAATTCAGATTTAAGGACTGATCATCGTGGCCTAGGCGAGGACTAGATTCTCTCAAGACAGCTGGCTGCCTCTCTTCAAATTGATCAATGTGGTAATGTGCATTAGTTGGTCTACTTAGCTCATTAACATTTCGAGAGGAAGACGTTCTCTTCTGCTTCCTTTCCCTTTCATGATGTTCCCTCACACCTTCCTTATGTGCTGCAGGAGTACGAGGACTCTTCCTTGGCTTTACCTTGGGACGTACATCCATAGCTACTGCTGAGGTGACTTTCCTGGGAGGAACTGATCTAGAGTTGCTTGGCTTGGATGATTGTGGAGGTGTAGGTTGTCTTTCCGGATGAGTCAAAATCTCAATACCTTGAGGTTTCAGACTCGGTGAATCTGGCATCCCCTCTAACTGAGAAGTGCCAGGAGAAATGAAATTTATTGCAACAGCATTCTCTTGTTCAGTTCTTGCATTTACAAGTGCTCCTCCATATTTGTCCAAAGACTGTACCTTAGAGGTATCCAATATCCTATAGGTATCCCCACCGATTCCATCATCCTCAACTTTTGCTCTGTCTTCTGCATCATAGACTCTCATACGCTTTAGAGGGGAAAAGGAACGTTCTTGTGGTCTGAATGTATGCAGGCCAAGATCAGAATCATCCAGACTGTTATTCTTAAGAGGAATTTGGAAGTCCTCATCAGATGACTTGGCAGCATCTTCGGTTAGGAAGGTGGGTTCCTTCAAATCAGATGCTGCCGCAGTGCTTCTCCTTTGTTTCACCTCCTTCTCTCCATCATTGTTATTGTCACCACTTAGTAATCCCCACTGCAGGAGCTGTTCTGCTGTTACTGCTGGCTGGTTAACTTTGCTATGACCATCCTCTGTTTCTGTGGCATCAAAGCTGCCACTGAGGTTTGCATCACTTGGAGTCTTCTGCACATTATCAACTTCAACTGTATCTTCCTCACCTACTAAATCTCTCACATTAGCAGAGCCAGTCCCGTTTTCTGATTTTCCCTTACAGCTTTCATGATCAGTACCACCTCCTATCCTTTT
>JZLH01S0557135.1:23011-34240 GCA_001188425.1 Eucidaris tribuloides
ACAATAGAACATGAATGTCCAGAATAAATTAAACTACTGAACCAAATGCCTTTGTTACTATAGTGAGTTGAATACAATGCCCAAATTGTAATGGAAATAACGTATTTTCATTCACTGGTGAGTGACGGAACAAAAGGTTTGCTTTATTCATGCTTTTTCTCATAAGAAATTATTTGGTTCAGCTGTTTCAAATATTTTTCTTATTCTCATTCTAATCTCATTTCTTTTATTATGTAACTATGCCGTAGAACAATCTAAGATGAATTTATTTTGGAATAAAGTTCGAAAATCTTGTCATCAAAGAGAATGTGTGGTGAGTTTGTTGTGTATAATTTGATGATTGAGGACATAGTTTGTGTTGGAAGGCCGGCCAGGCGCGGGCCGGCGGCCGTATATTCTTGCTGCGCTAACGCTGTTATAGCAAATTCAGAGTTTGCAGCTTAGGTGGGGATGCTACGTCACGAAAAAAGCTGCGCATTGCATTCTGGAAGTATACAGATTCGTACCAGAATACGGTTCTAGCAAATTTGAAAAATCAATTAAAGATAATTGGGCCTCTTAATTTTAACAAAAAACATACATTATAAAAGAGTATATTTTTAGCAATCTGGTGAATATGATTTGAACCTGGCCCGGAGTACCCCTTTAAAACCAACTTGATATCAGGGTGAACTTTTCTTTTGAATGTAAATCATGGAATGTCGAATACTAAAGTGTGAACACTAAAGGGTAGTGACATGATTGGGAGGAATAAAAAATGCCTCTCAAGTCTCGAAACCAAACTGGTCGAAAGATACGCCAGTCTATACACCAGCTAAAGTGTATTTCCTGGCTGGGAAGATTTGTCTTGAATTTGTTTACTTTGGAGAATCAAGCATGAACATACCAGTACTGAATTTCTCTCATGCCCTGAAAAAAAAATAATCTCATAGAAAGCTTCACAACAAATTTGTCTGTCAAAACGGATACTGACGGTACAGGTAATTCTTTTAAAATGAGTCCACTTTTGACTACAAAAATTTTCACCGTTGAATCTTTGCATACTTTACTTGATTCTAGAATGGTTTTATCCCACATTGAGTTCTACTCCCAGTCAGGGTTGGCCGGAGTGGGAAATACTAGTGGTAAATACCAGTAAATACTACCTCAATAATTTTTTAAGGAAATGGGAAGTAGTTGAAAATGCAGGGAAATACTGTGAAATATACTTCTTGAATATTTTCAGGTATTGCCGAGGTGTTCCCCAAGTCTATTAAAGCATTTCCCTGTATCTCCCTGTACATCTTCAGTACTTCCCAGCATTTACAAGTATTTCCCAGTATTTCCCACCTGGGCGGGAAATACTCACATTTGCCGGGAAATTGCCAACCCTGCTCCCAGTCATGTCATTTACCTTCAATATAGATTTGTCATCTAGTTACACCAATTTCTAAGTAATTGATCAAGCAGTTATTGTTAAGTAGCCTTGTAGGTTTATTAAAGTGTGTATAATTGTGTATACTATGTAGTAAAATGGACAAACATATAGCAACAGCCCGCCAAGAAAAATTGAGTACGCATCATTTTTATTAGAATTAATGATATTGTTTCAACAAGCTGGGTACTGGGAAGCCTGAAAAAAAAAAAACCTGGCAAATTTCATAAAAGTTGAGCATTTCACAGTTCGTTTGCTTGTTTACAAAATACATACCTGAAAACTGAAGCTCCTCCCTTTCCAGTGCCTGTTGGATCTCCAGTCTGTGCAATAAAATTCCTCTGAAGATATGGAAAAGTTCAAAATTGTCAATTGATCAGTATTATTATTCAGGAATATTTTATTCAAGCCAGAATGAGATAATATATAAACAAGACGACACATTAATTGTGAATTAAACGGAAACTTTTTGAACAGATTTTATATTTCTTACAAATCCATCAGTGGTACCATCATCAAAACTTCATACTCACACTGATTTGTCTAATATTGCACTGTGATATATCCCCTACTCTTCAGTATAAAACTAGATTTGAAGCAAGATATCGTGTGTGTTGTTGTTTGTGTCACTTTTACCTCAGGTCAATTCAATATGTAATAAACTAAATGACATGTAACATACAGAGCCCACTTACATGTATGCTGGATACAAAAAGAAACAAGACTGTGACAGCCACTTTCCATGACGCAATGTCAATCAACCCACCGCCCATGTCACTGTGCTGCCCAACATCTCACCAACATTCTGCTGTAATAGTGTTCACCTATCTCACTTTGTGCCCCTTCCTTGGGCTGCTGAGTGGCTTAGCCCAACTACGTCCCATCACGATACTAGAGGTTGCACATACATGGAGTGGGGAATCAATTTGAAGATCCTGGTTCAGTTGGGTGGGGAACTCACCAAACAGGCAATGTTGCAGGCGGGATCTTCTCCACTAGACTCCTGGAGAAGCTTGAGACACCAGTTGAGCCCCTGCCCAACTGGCCCAGGAACTTCAGATTGATTTCCAACTCCATGTTTGTGCCACTTCTCATATTGTGACAGGGTGAAACAGGGGTGTACCACTCAACAGCTCAAAGAAGGGGCAAAATGTGAGATAGGTGAACAATATTATGGCAGAATGTTGATGAGATGTTGGGCAACACAGTGACATGGGCGGCAGGTCGATTGACAGTACGTCATGGGTGGGGCTTTCACAGTCTCATTTCATGCCTCATACAACGGATAAACAGTATTGCTTGTCAAACATTTGTCAGTAGACCCTCTATACAGCGTGGCCCAGAAAGAATGCTACACATGCGATCGTTAATTTCATCCACAAAATGTCATTGGTGATTATTTCATGGGTTAGAACATTCTTTTTCCAACAAAATGATACCATAATCATTAATTTTGATTGAGGTGTTTGGATCTTAGGTCAATTTTTCTGAGGCAATGTAATTTCCCAAATTTGCTATTTTGTAAACTCCAGCAATCATCAGAACACCGAAATATTCTCGCGTTACGGTTTGCCATAGAATCAGCTCCATCGAGACAAAGGGCAGGAATGTCCTCGCTTTGATAAGGAAGACAATGTGAGCTACATCTCCATTGTCATTTCGGTATGTCTGATATGGCACGCTGAGATGCGAGAATATCTCGGTGTTCGGATGACCACCGCTGATGAAAAATTGGAAAATTTGGGAAACGACATTGCCTCGGAAAAATGGCCACAGGATCCAAACAAATGACTCAAAATCAATTATCATGGTATCATATTGTTGGAAAAAGAATGATCTAACCACTGAAACAAAAACCAATGACAAATTGCAGATGATGTTGAAGAAATTAGCGATCGCACGTGTAGCATTCTTTCTGGGCCACCCTGTATATCAATTATCACTCACCTGCACAGAGTGGAAGAGGCAAAAGTTGTAGTACTTGATCTTGCACAGCTTGAGGAAGTTCAAACAACCTGGACCACACAACAAAATTAAATTATATAATATTACATTAATCATATTTAATTTCTTTGAATAATCATTTATTACTTCTAGGTCAAGGTCTCCTCAGACAGATCTTCTTACTTCCTGATAAGTGTGTATCTTCATTTTTTTTCACCAGATGTTGGCTTTTAAAGGAAGACGTAGTCAGCAACTAACAGAAATAAGTTGACAAAGATTTTTGGGTTCTTGTCAACCAAATCAGATCAGGCCATGCATCTCAAGTTGGGGACCTCTTCATGACGCATGCAAAATTTATCCAAAACATGTCTTTCCGCATGTACGATGTAACAGTTAGAAAAGTATAGCTCTAACCCTTGCAAAACTATACATTTTTAGAAGGGTTATTATCCACCGATTCCAAAAATGGCATCATTTTTGTAGTAGGTCTAAGCTCTGAATTTTTACAAACAAAAGAATTGTGAATTTCTTGATAAACCAGTAATATGTTTTGGATATCTAAATTTTCAATGCATTACACCCTATGTTAACTCCTTAAACTAAGCATATACAGTATAGTTTATTAGGGGTTTTCTTTCAGTTTCATTTATCTTCATACCAAAAAATCTTGATGAAAATTCATAACTCGACTTTTCAAAATAATCAGCGAAACTGTTATTGCTGCTAGATTAATCCATGTGGAATATTTTTTTTTACTAATTAAGTCATATTCAATGGCAGCATGGTCTTTTAAAGGCAGTGGATCTCTTTTGCATGCCTAAAAATTAACATTGTGTAAATACAATGGCATTTAGAAGAAAATGCCATCTGGGAACCATTAGCAAAATATAGGAGCTAGAAACTCAGTTTTAGTGGAATTATAGTGACTCTTAATTTTTTTCTCACGAGAAAAAAATTCCTACCATAGAACGTACACTAAACGGCTACTATTTGTCTTCTGCATTTTTCAAATTCTAGGCAATCACTGACCTCCAGATTTCACAGACATGCCCTTCATCAATAGCCTAAGGGTATGGGTTATCTTTTCCTGGTCTGCGGGGATGTTTGCAAATGCGATCCACTGCCTTTAATAGTAGAATTCTACCCGGGACTGGATGCCTGAGGGTAACAGTGATTAAGTTCGCTTTTCTAGTCCCTGTCATCCGAAATGATGACAAAGCAATAATAATAATCACACGTGCTCGGGCCTTGAGCCGACCTTCATGAGCGATGCTAGCTATGTACTAATTGTGGCATCAGCGAACGCATCGCATACATGTACATGTACTAGAACTGCAGAGGTCCCGAGGAACACTTTTCAGCCAGTTTTTCGCATTTTATATTATTCTGACAATGAAATAAGGATGGGATCATGATAGAGATGACTGAGGTGGGATAGTGGGAGTAATTTCTGACTTGTACATGTGATATATGGGTAAGATCAGACATTTTCCATCCGTTCGCGGGGTAACCACTTTGTGGTTACTGCATGGACCGAAAGTACTCTATTACGGAGGTTACGTAGCATTGATTCGGACTGTGCAGAGAGGAGATACTAGGTACCTGTAAAATGTTTGTCCAAATCGTCCGATAAAACCTATGAAATATGACCGGACTTGATACACAAGTCCTTCGAACTAATCAGGAATTTCTACGTACATGTAGATCTACATCAGATTCTGTATGAATGCGTGGCTAGATTTAGCTGTCAACACGTGTGTCTGAACAGTACTACCATCTTGAAAAATTAGTAGGCTTATTTCAATAAGTTATGGATTTATGCCCCAGAACATCTCAGAGATGAGATGGTTATTTTTGTCTACTAAGTTTGATGTAACGTTAGATCTAACATTAGTCTAGATTAAGGCCTCCATTCCTCCGCGATACGGAAAACGGAGAAAAATCGCGGAAATGGGAAGTGTAACGCGGAAAATGGGAAATCATGAAATGCTAAATTAACCTTAAAATTGGTAGTAAATTACAAAATGAACAAATATTGAAGTGTTTAAAATCATTCTTTAACTGAATAAAACCATAGGCAAACATAAGAGTAACTTTAATCACCCTAGCCAACCCCTCTGCCGGCCGTCTTTCACACTGCCATGACGGTCGGCTTTAGTAATGTCTTTCAAATAGCTGAAAGTTGAGTCGTGTAATCATGCAAGTATTAGGTAATATATGGTGTTTATATACGTGATTTAAAATCATATAACGCGGAATATCGCGGAATATGGGAAATTTGAAAAACGGAATTTTGAGTATGTAAAACGGAAAAATGGTGGCCTTAGTCTAGATCTATTCTAATCTCTGGGGTCCCCCCCACCCCCGAGATTTTTCATTAATTAATTAACGAAAATGAAAGACATTCAGAATCCATTATTGGTGCGATATGACCTCGGGCATAAAGCTTTCAAATAACAAAAAATCCCCAAAACTAAACTAGGTTAGTTTATAAAATTAAGTTGCGGTATTTTGTTGCGCGAGTTAAAGACGGCCAAGCAAAATGTGTGGCATGACTGCCACATGAGAGAACACCTGTAACTCTGTGTGCAGTAGATCTACTTACTGTGCCGGGCAGTGCGGCAGTTGTGAGTGGATTTCTCTTATAATAAAAACCAGAGGAGAATACAGACAGCTGTAACTTAAGGCCTACGGGGTAATATAGCATCTTCTGTACTCTAGTATATTCCCCTTGCTTGTATGGGTAACCTACCCCTAGTTTACATGTTACGTTAGTTGTTCATTAGGTATTCCCATGATGATTTCTGTTGTATAGCACATCATGAGCAGCAGTTAGCTACAAGCAACGCCGACGCGTAAGCGTCAGCGTTGCAACTGTACCCATTGGTTCTCGTGGGTTGCGACCCCGGTCCGAGGTGCGACTGTGGGTGGCTCTTCTTGTTACAACGATATAATTATATAAACTTTCCACCCACAGACACTTCAGACATGTTGCTATCAGATAGGGTTGGAGGCCTGACCAAAGCTTGGAATTACTGAGGCAGAATAATTTCTTTGCCCTCATCCAAGACTGGGAAACTTCTGACAGGAGCATGTGTGTTTGGGTAGTGTTATCAGGATAGTGTTTGCATGGAAGATTAGAGGTAGAACTTTCATGGTGTTGAAAACCAGTTAACCAAGTAGTCCATGGTCCATACTAATGGCAAAATGATACTCTCAGTGATTGACACCAGTAGGGTTTTTGTGTCAGTTTGATACAACCTTTTTTTCAATTTAATTGGGCAATCATGCACATGTTGGTTGTTTGGCATAAAAGCTGGATAGCCTAACATGTGTGATATCACCAGAATCACCAGCATGCATGAACCATCAGACCCTGGGAGTTTTTTTTTTAAATTTTGTTTATTCCTTTCGGGTTGCCGATCAAGCCGTCAACTCGGAAGCCAATCAATTAATTAACAAATCAAATCAAACCGGGTTGGTCAGTGCGGGGCCCCAGGCCTAGTTTATGAACTAATAAAAGTATCATTTATTTATTCAAAATACTCCATTTGTTATCGTCACTTTTATTGCCATGATTCGACTGCCCCTTGCCATGATACGACCACCCCTATGCCATAATTCGACCACCCCCTGCCATGTTTCGACCACCTGTGCAAACCCTATGTATGTCGCGCGCGCACGCGGCGCGCACGCGATGTGTGCTCGCTTCACGCCACATGCGCGCGCCGCACAGCTAGCGGCAAAACGGCGCGCATGTGGACGGCCACACCGGGCACGATCCCAGCGATCCTCCAATGCGTATGGTACACTGGAGGAGGTCGGATTACAGCTGACACTGCGCCGGCAGTGCCCGGAAGAGAATTCTGATTGCTGATTGGTTGGGCAGCTTTTTTTTCTCAACCTATACTTGTGGCAGGGATCACGCAAGTCTGCCGATACGGTACATAAAAACCGCGTCAAATTTCGTTCGTTTTCCAAGTTTTTAGCACGATTTCTTTGACCCTCTCTGCTTAGCACATGTGCTAAGCATGGCGCATTTCTAAAAAATCGCAGCGACATCGCAACATTCGCCCATAAAATGTGACATTTTAAGGGCAAATTCGGGCGATGTTTGTGACATGTTTGATCAGTTTGATAGTGTGTTAACATGTGGCAAGTGTGTGCATACGATATACAGAGTTTTTCACAATGCAAAAAATATTTTGATTCCCGTGTGGTTGGATTTTGGCGGGTGGTCGAAAATTGGACGGGTTACTCTATATAGTTGCAGAGCATTGCTAAAACTTAGAAAAAAAAGGTAGAACTCACCCAAATCCGAGATTTTCTTGAGACTTCCTTCGTCACGGAATTGCACGGCGAAGTTGTTTGCGTGTCATGTCTATGTGGGAGTCGCTCGCAGCGATGGCCCGGCAGAGAATCGGAAAGTTCAAGTCAAAAGACGCGATCCCATTTTGATCCGATCGAGCAACTGTGAGCACGCGTCCGTTCATGGCGTTCTCTGCCGGGCCATCGCTGCGAGTGACTCCCACATAACAGTTAGACATAACACGCAAACAACTTCGCCGTGCAATTCCGTGACGAAGGAAGTCTCAAGAAAATCTCGGATTTGGGTGAGTTCTAATCTAACTTTTTTTTCTAAGTTTTAGCATGCTCTGCAACTATATAGATATTGAAGTGTCTGTGGGTGGAAAGTTTATATAATTATATCGTTGTAACAAGAAGCGCCGCCCACAGTCGCACCTTGGACCGGGGTCGCAACCCACGAGAACCAATGGGTACAGTTGCAACGCTGACGCGTAAGCGTCAGCGTTGCTTGTAGCTAGAGCAGCAGCACGCAAGGCAGACACTCATCCACGCCAACGCAGAAAAAATGAGCCCCTTATTTCTCCTAACATTGCCCCTGTTTTGGAATAAAAATTTCACTAGATCATCTACGCATAGTAAGAACATAAAATATGAAAGAAATTACTTACCCCTATCTCCAAACCCCGAATTTTCGGGGTGGTTTTCTTCAGCGTCCCTCGTTGCCTTAGTGAAGGTGTTCAAAAATTTTACCTCGATGCTGCACCCATCATCGATGTTCATTGGTACACATACGGCGTAGCCACAATATTTGACTGGGGATCAGCCAGCAGGCTTTTTCAATCGTCTGACTTCTATTTTTCTTTCGAAATCACAATTTTTTTAAGATAAAAATCATTTGTAACATAATTTTGAGTAAAAATATTAATTAACAACTGAACATATTTTTTTTACGTATAATTAATCTTTTATTAATGAAAAATACAATTAAAATAAAATGTTTTGACACTATGAATCTGTGTATCAAATTGTATAGTCTTTGTTTCAGACTCAAATAGTCTGGGTTGTGAAGTGTTTAACTATTGTCCCCATTGCATTAAGAGTGCTGTATTGTCCTACATGGATAGTTACTACCTAGGTAAAAGACTACTAGTCTGCAGGTACCTGTTTTGACTGGCGATCGTGATGTGAGAGGTACTGGGGAAGAAAGGAAGGACCAAAATTACGCGCGAAAAAAAAGAAGAGGAAGGCAAGTTCGTTCACAATTAGCTAGGGAACAAGGTGAATCAATAACAGTGTAAGTAATACTAATGCTGGCTAAAGAATTTCAATAAGGACGGATAAAATAGCTTTGCCCCGAAATTTCACGCCTACTTTCCACGTACTGACACAGTTTACGGTGGGTAACATATTTGTTACCCAACTGATATACGGGGACTGAGCAGCAGATTGATTTGGACCCTACATGAATCGCCTATATGCTGGACATCTATTATTATGTGTCAATCTTACTGTACAATAATAAATATCCTCGTGGGTGAGGTCTGTCAGGGGTCCCGCGCGGGAGGCGTCGCCAGGAATTGGAATGTTATTCTGGACACGTCACCCGATGACGCAAAGCACTGTGTGACTGTGTGCCAGAAGTATGCGTTACCCAGGTAAGATTACGTCCAGACGTACTTGATCCACCTTAATCACAAGTCGTCATAGCTAGATAGATATCATCATGTTCCGATATAAGTCAACGCTCGATAGAAGGTTATATGATGCATAGAGCTGCAGTTGTTAGTGCCAAAGACCAGGATTACCAGAATATGAGAATGAGCTATGAGCCGCGCAATGTGCAGTCAGCGTTCTTCCATGCACTTATGGGCGGGACGGAGCTTCGTTCTTCTTGAATCTGTCTGTATCGTAGGATCGCATAGACAAGTCCAGAGTGCAGATATGCCGGTAGAGCATACACATAGCTTGTAAGTTAGTCAGCACACCGAAACTAAGGTTTATGCGACAACCTTAATTAATAATTAGCACGTCATAACCAATATACGCTCCGGTGTATTATGACTGGCTTGAGGTACCGAGAGCGGTGAATGATAAACTCTCGTATGTAATATATATTCTGATGCTAAGATTACATCAGCTACGTGACTACCGGAAGAATACAGGCATAAATATAATTGTTCACTATATCATATGCAGTGCACTTACTGTCGATGAGCAGACAATTCGTTACATTCTGCCTGCATCTACTCAGTTTAGGTGCTGTTTTTAGTCGACACGGTATACGCCGGGTGGAAACGTACCCGGAGTTATGTTCGATTGGTTGTTCCTTCGTGGGTGGTACGTCATCATATGGTATGGGTTTAGGGACCTTTTCAGGGCAATAAAATGGACCCTAATAGTTATACAGTCTAGATCGAAGTGCTTTTAGTTCATGTCATGTGACACCATGGTCCTGCGGAATAAAAATTATTTTGAACAAAATGCGGCCCCTTTCGAAATAGGGAGGGGGTCGTTACATACGTCCCTTCGATCACCCCCCCCGCATTACCCATGGCTTTACTTTATCATTTGTGGACATATGACCTGTTCATCTATCTTGAAATTAGTTTTCATATTTTACTTCCCTTATATTACACAACCAGTGTGCCGTAATGACTTTTGTTTTGTGAAAAGGTTTGTCACAAATATTTCTCCCATTAGCGACTAACCATGGGCGTTGAAAAAAACACGAAATAGTTTGACAGTTTCAAGTATTGAAATACCACCTATAGAGGTTCAGTGTCCTTCTCAACCGAGAGATGGAGACCTAATGAATCCCAGATGGAAAGAAAAATGATTTTACATCCTTCTTACAATGTCTGATATCCCAGTATTTTGTTAAGAGCGATTTATAACAGGACAAATTTGCATTAAACAGTAGAAGGATTTTGACGAATCTTATTCAAAAATCCGGCAAAATCAGGCGACGGCAGAAAAAAGAACGAAATAATATTTTTCAGAAACAATGGAAATTACTTAGTTTAGCAAAAAGGAATATACATATTTAACAAGCACATGAATACTATAAATAAGAAGAGAATATTCTGGCAGAAATACAGAACAAAATAATTACTCAATATTAGCGCGTACCATTTGAAAAAGTCCATACTCGCGCATAAGGAAAGAATAGTATACTCTAAAAATAGTAAATGACAGTGCAGCCCACAAGGCCAGGCCGAGAAAAAAAAAGAAAAGATGCGCGGAGAGGGAAGAAGGCGAGGAAAAAAACGAAGAAAAAAAAAAAAAAGAAAAAAAAAAAAAAAAAAAAAAAAAGCCAAAAAAAGAAAAAAAATAAAGAAAATGTATGCGTGATTTCACATTTCATCTCTATCACCAGTATAAGTTGCCTACTCAGATTACCAGGAATCATGCTAGAATCAAAGGATGCAGTATGCAGAAAGAGGCGGATAGACCAGCGACGAAATAATGCACTGAAACAACCGGTGGTAAATGGTTTTATTATGTTTATTCATTAGGACCAGATTTGATCGAATTTCAGTACTCTCGGGTGTCATTCCAGAATT
>JZLH01S0557146.1:0-13633 GCA_001188425.1 Eucidaris tribuloides
ACTGTCCAAACTTTTGTATTCTACGGTGTTTATTTGTCCATTCAAATTCTGTCAGATATGTCAGATAGCAAATGTTGACAATTTTCTAAATGGGTCTTCCACAGTGTTATATAGCGTCTTTAAGGTAGAAGTACAGTAACAATCGGTGAGCTACAGGGAAGCAATAGGGTTAAAAACAAAAGTACTATTTACCGATACTATTCTCAAGAGAGAAGATATATAAAAATAAAAATTTTCTCATTAATGTACTAGAAGTATAGTGACAATCGTTGGGCTACAATGAAGCAATGAAGTTAAAACAAAACTATTAAATATCAATATTATTCTCAAGAGCTTTCACTGAAAAGCTTGTTTTGATATTAATGTACTGGTTTCGAAATTCAATATGTTGTATTATAACACAATATAAGTGTCATTGTTTTTTTTTTTTCGCAAAGTGTCTACATTTAGCGCCTGCCCCAGAAGTTCCTTATTTTAGTTTGAAAAAAAGATTCGCTTTCGTTCGTTTATTTGTTTGACCACTTTACCCTCTTCAAATCTTTATTTCTGTTTGTCTAGTCTCCTCACCTAAATTGTACTTCATTAAAAAGAAATTAAAGGGAAGCTTCATGATTGATAGCATTGGAAATGTCTCAAGAACCAAGTGTGTTGACTGTTGAAACATTTCCGATTGCATAGATGTTTATGTATATCCAGAATGGAAAGATTCATCTTGAATTCGTTTACTTAAGGACAAACAAACAAGATAATAACATCACTTTTTATAGCATTTAACTCTTAACATGCCAGACGATTTAACCCTAAAAAGCCCAAGGGGGGGGGGCACAATGTGCCCCCCCTACCAAATTTTTCTTCGCCACTTCCATAATTTTTGACGAAATGTGATCAAACTTGTGACTTTTCCTAAAATTTTATGGCGAACATCTTTTGGTGTATATTTTAGGTTTACCCGTTAAATTGTGTTGCCATGGCAACCACATTTTGAAGGTCATGTGTGCGCATTTTTTGATGTTTTGGTGTTTTTTCACCCACACAAAAGAGTTACTGTCGCTGTTTTTCATATCTGTTGGCTCAAATATTCTGTTTTATCATATTTAGGAACATATCCAACTACATTCTTTTGTTTTCTTTATTTTTGCATAGGAAAATGGTGCCAAAACAATAAAAAATATAGAAAATTCATTTTTTCTCGTTATATTTCTGTATTTCCAATTTTAAATCATTCAATTATATAAGATATGATGTATGAAAGTGTAATTCCATCAAAAAGATGTACCAAAATGATTAAAAAATGCATTTATTCATGTTATTTTAACTCTTTGGTACAATCAACAGTGCATAGTAATTCATGCATATGTGCATTACATTATCACTGTATGTGTTGTAACACAAAATATGAACCAAAAACAGTCAAAGTTTACTCAAAATACTCATTTTCTATCTAAAAATATGTGATCTTGTATAATTATTGATAAATCAATCACTTGTGAAATTATATGGGACATTAAAGACAAAAATGTAGAAATATCCAACAAAATCCCTTTTTTCTATGTATTTCATTATATTATGGTAAATAGCGCCCCCATATGGTGACCTTGAGAAATTTTGATGATTGCGTTTTGTAGAGTTTGAGTTGTTTTACATGTGTGCCAAATTTGAGAGTGATTGGACAAAAAATATAGATTTTAGAGAGGGGGGCACAATGTGCCCCCCCTTGGGCCACGTAGAGCCAAAAATAGCTTGGGCTTTTTAGGGTTAAGCCTCTATGGACTTTATGTGAATTATTTGGTGCAGATCTGTGACTTTGCCACATTAAGAGTTAAACCCATGCAAAGCTGTACAACAATATTTGCCTTCCATACGGAAGTAGTAGAAGTACTATTGCTAATACTAGTCTATCATAATTCTCACAATACTCACAATGTCATTTTTTTTCTTAACTTATGCTTGTTAGTTGTTGGCTCCTTCTCACTTTAAAGTGGTACACTGAGAAATTAATGACCCCCATCCCCAACAAGGGGAGACCTGTCTACGCCCCCGATCTACTTATTTCACTGATTCATATATACGCTGACTGGTTGGGCACGCACGCTAACTTGTTTTGAAAAAAAGGGACATTTCGAAACAAGCCTGTAATTGAATCAACTAAGGGGAAGTTTTACAGAACATTGACAGAAAGTCCCGCATATTCAGGATTACGTTATTTCTCTGGCTTGCTGCCAGCGGGATGTGGAGGGGGGAAGGGGGTTAGGACTCGTGAGTTTCTCATACTATGAGTTTATCTTCTCGCTCCTGTTAAAGGAAGTGACGAGCTTGGAAGTTGTCCTCAATTTAAAACACAATGCTTCCATAGTCAATACTGTTTAAAGATTCTGCTGTGAAGTAATACATTTTCTCTATGTCGTACAATTACATGCATAAATCATAAAACGCCGTGATGGTGAAGTTTGCTGCTTTCTAGGATCAATTTCTGTCAGGGCTGGGGATTAATTCAATACTGGTAAATTAACATTTGCGCCTCCTCAAGTAAACAAATTCCAAGACATTAAAACACAAGTTTAGTTTTGGCGATTTTTTTTTTATTATTATTTGAAAGGTTTATGCCCAAGTTATATCACACCGATAACAGATTCTGAATGTCTTTAGGTGTTTTTTTTTTAATATTAATTAATGAAATATCTCGAAGGGGGGGGGCGAGATTTTTCGACTATATTTTACATTATAGCATCCAAAGGGTTAATAAGGTTTTAAGGTTATCTGAATTATACCTCATCAGAAAGGTCAGACTCTGATCTTTCAGATGAGGTATAATTTAGATTGTGACTGCCAAATGACAACCTCCCTTGATTAAAACGAAAACGGTTGTTGTTGGTGGTGGTGTTGTTGTTGTTGGTGTTGTTGTTGTTGCTGTTGTTGTTGTTGTTGTTGTTGTTGTTGTTGTTCTTGTTTATGATGTTGTCGTCGTTTTTCAAAAGGGAAGTCCTGTCTGGTTTTCATTTTTCAGCTGGATATCTATGTAGCGGATTACCCCTTCCAATTTGAACATCCTCTGTTGACGGATGGATTTACCCTAATATAACCCATATATTAAGAACATTGTGGAGCTTAAAAAATGTTAAACTTTAATATCTGAGCTACATAGTAGTGTCTAAATGGACAAATAATCACCCTACAATACAAACGTTTGGAAAATATGCTTCCACTGGCAAGATATACATGAATAAACAATTTCCACTCCGGTGGAGGATAAAATAGCCTAGATCTACACACAGTAATTCTATAGGAGGAAATGGGTAGGTGAATCCGGTCAACTTGAGTGCTTGTAAATTTTCACTTTTTTAAGCACTAAATCATAATTTTGAAATACAATATTCCAAGGGTTTCATTTCTAGACTTTATCAAATCACTTAGAGCACGGACGAGTATGTAGCTCACATTATTTTAAATTGTAGTCATTGTTAGCCTGTGGCTTTAACTTACGGGTTTTGTGATTTCATTAATGTCAACAAGTGTTGGGCGATCTGCCCTGGCTAGTGTCCCTGGTCAGCGGTTACTCATTCAAAGATGGCGGAAGCTGTGGTCATCTTATTTCCAGACCCGGGCAACTAACGGGAGGGAGGGGCACGGGGGGAGCAGGGGAGTGGCCGCCCCCGCCCCTAAACATTTTCAAAATCCAGAAAACATGGGGGGGGGGGGAGGTTGCAGTAATTCATGAAACTTAGGTCTATTTAACATTTTCGGTCCCCAGGGTTTTCGCCGTCCCTATGACTTTACCCTGGCGGGGCACTGGTCAAAAGGGAGAGGGTTATTCCTCTTGCCCTGTTGATCCGCAAGTGAAAATAAACTTGACGAAAAAAGCAAAATAACGGTGAAAGTTTGAGTGTGAAACGGGTCAAGGGGAGTTATACGACATCTCCTATTCCATGGTTATTATAGATGAACGTATCGATTATACTCCATCTTAACATATACTAATAATTTATTAGCATTGGGGCAAATCTTATACTTATAGTCCAGTTTCCAAACTTTGCAAAACCTTGGCTATCCCACAGCAGCGTCCGGTCGCATTTCCCTGATTTTTTATTTTTTTTTTTTTTTGGGGGGGGGCAAAATGTCAACATTTTCGACTCGAAGTTTCAGCATAAAAAATTTGTACAATTGAAAATTATTTATTTTCAGATGTATTTTGAAGTGCCTAGTACTGATTGAAACATAATCTTCAAATAAGGGTTAGTTCAAGTTGTCTAAATGAGGTGGGGGGGGAGGGCAAAACAATACGTTTGCCATCCCTCTCATATTTATATTGTAGGTATGACTCCCCCCTTTCTTTCCCCACGAGCAACACCTCTGCTACCCTTGCGAGAAGTCCAAATACATGAATACGTACCTCCAGGACAGGAATGTAGTCGAGGCCGGATTTTGCCGGCCTTGGCCTTGGCCTCGGACCGAGTCACGTGTACAAAGTATACCTTCGTACTTTTAACTTCCTTGTTATCGTTACAAACACTTCCGTGTTTTATGAATTGTGATCTTTGTTTTTCTACAATATGTTTTTATACCCAAATGAATGGAGGAGAAAACCAAACGAACTGATACTCATATTCTTGATACTAACTCTATCTACATTTGGGTGCATACATAGCTTAGGCTTTAATGGATTGAAGCCTCCTTTTCTGTGCAAATTAATGTGATGATTAATATTCATTACTTTGTATTAAAAGTCCCTATTGTAATTCTTTTTCTTGTATGCCCTGTCCAATTCATTAAACGCGAAATAAAGGAAGTAAATATCATTTCATGAAATCAATCAAGTTTGAATTTCACGGTTTCGAGAAAAGAAAAGAACATTCTTATGTCAGCACGTTGTATCAAGTATGATTCTAATAAAAATCCAATCACTACAATTACCGACAGCGGCTTGTCTACTTCACGTCACGTTAGAACGTGACACTATACGTGGTGTGAACGTGACTGCTTAGGACATAATTGTTACAATTAATTTGTCTATCGCAGATTGCACTTGGCTTACAAGGAGGTATTTGACCGTCAAAACTTGGACAGCGTTCTTGATTTACTAATCACTTTAATCCGAGTTGAGGTCTGCCCCTAATCCCACTGTTTCGCCTTGACCTGCATTTTTCTTCTGCAAAAATATTCCAACACTAAGTCGTATAGGGAATGGCATGGCAAGTTAGCAGTTGTCCTCAATTTAGGACACAATGCTTTCAGATTCAAGCATGCAAAGTTTCTGCTGTGAAAGTTTCATCGTCAATTTAAAAAATTCCCCTTTTTTGTTCAATTATTACAAGAAAATGGCCTGCATGCGGGGAAAATTGTTGCATAGTTTTCTTATGGGATCAATGTCTCTCAGGGCCGGAGATTAATTCTATAGTTGTTGATTAACGCTTGTTTCTCCTCAAGTCAACAAACATATATATATATTCAACTCATTTAGTTCTTGAGGCATTTAAACCTTCTCCCAATCATACCACCGCCCTTTAAATTAAATAATTCTGCAGATTTTGATTGATGAAATATGCTTTTTGTAAGGCACACATAATATGTAGTAGTACTCCTCAGATAAAAAGTCGCCATGCATTGATTATTACTCTTTTGATACGGGAATGTCAAGCGGCAAATATTAGTTCAGATGCCTGGTATGATATACGTAATCCTGGCAGATAGAAAACATTCAAATTAGTCCATTATAGTAGCCACTAGTCAGATTCATTTTCGCAGTGTGCCACATATTTATATGAAGCTAAAATAATCACTGATAATACGCTGTGAAACGATCCACAGTTTTCTATCAACATTTACACATGAATCCCAAATGGATCTTTCAAGTAACTTGTTTGGCTTGTTGCTATGGAGCATGATCGCGATATCATCATTCATCAAATATTTAGTCTTGGTTTCAGACCATGACACGGTTTGCTTCTTTGAGTAAGGCACTCGCATGCAACAGGCCTGTGATGTCAGTACGCAAAATCCATACTAGTCGTGGTCAATGCCAGTAGCAGTCGATCCTGGGGGGGGGGGGCACCAATGAAAATATGGGGGGCGGGCAAAACATATCGATTTGCCCCCCCCCCCCCAACTAATTTTGACAACTTGAAAAATTTATAATATGCAATACAAAAATATGTTTAAAAAGCATTGAAAAGCACTACAAAACCATGAAACCTAGCTTAAAAATACCATCAATATTGCCAAATTTTCGGCGCGCTTTGCACGCCAAATTCTGTTTTGCATTTTTTTTTCACTTTTGCCCCCCCCCCCTCCCAATCCGAAACACGGATCGACGCCCCTGGTCAATGCAGTTGACGGAAGAGTTTTAAGTTCCCGTGTAAACATTGGATGGGTTACTCTAAGCGTCTGCAAGCCAGACTACAAGTACTGCAGTGTCATCCAACAAACTTTAAAGAGTTGTTATGCCTCCCCAAACACTCTGGTTTTTGGACAATTATCTCAAAATTAGAAATGTTCATATACCTAATGATACCTATAACCTAGGATGTATTATTTTTAATTGTAATTGTTTACCTTAGCCTATTAGCTACCCCCCTTTACCCCCATATACCTCCCCGCACGTCATTCAAAAACATAAATTGCGTGTATTGATAATTTGTAATTGGAGAAAATCCGCCCGGAGCCGTGTGATTTGTATATTGTTTCCCCTGACCTTGCTTGGGCACTTTTGTCCAAAGTCCTTAGATTTTGTAAAACAGGTACAGTATAGCTTCGGTCGATAAAAAAATTTTTCTCCATCAATGCAATCTTACAAAAAAGTATGGTATCGTTGTCTCGCCAAATATCAGCAAACAACATCAAATCGACTTTAAATTGTAAATAATAACATATTGTGGGTTAGGAAATGGCATCACTTTATACAATTTCCAAACATTTTTCAATAATTTCTCCCAAAAATGGATGTGCGTCAGAGCATGTGATTTAAGCTTACAGATTTTCAAAACTCCCCGACTTTCCATGACTTTTCAGAACAGAAAAAAAAAATGAGTAAATGTACAGCACGTAGAAATACATCATCGTAGTGCTAACTACATCCTACCCCGACCTACATGTCCAACTCACTCAATAGTCATTTTAAATAGAAAGCTTGAATAAATGATTTCCCCCGACTTTCCAGAAAGTATTGATATCTTCACTGTCTTTCCCTCTGACTTTTTGCTTCTGGAAAAAGGGGCATTTTTTAATTCCCTCACTTTCCAGAAATTCCCTGATCCGTACGTCTATCTGAAGTGAAAAACGCAATTGCAGAAAATTTTATTTTGTACTATTTTACGAAAACTTTACACTGTGTTTACATACACCTCCCTCTACGATGTGATGTTCAGACACACCACATATGGCCATTCAATTACGAGTTATTGACGTAGCGGCAGTGCCGTCGTGGTATTCCCCATTCAGCTGTTGTTCGAAGAACACTACGCCGTTTGAACTGCGGGTCGGGAGTAATACCTCATACCTGACAACGCCCGTGCTGGTTTTGCCGTCGACTGGAGACAATTCACACCTGTAAAATCCAGTAAAGGACGATCTAAGTCACTGCTTCCTACTTACCTGCCAGACACATCGAAAGCAACAAAGCAAAGCACACGAAAGACGACATTTTGATGCAGAAGTGTACTTCCAAGATGAACGACAGATGCAGGATTAACTTTCCAATACGCGGGAGTTTAGTGGGATAGCCGTCGAGTGAGATGGCTTGCTCGTGGAGAGAAAATTATGATTGTGTGGGCAGCTCCACGACGGCTAGTCTTCTTATCAGGCTGTTCCACTACGTTACGGCAAAGTAGTGACCGCAAAGTTGTGCATGTGAAGCTCGGATTGGCTCGACACTTGGGGATACATTTGGAGAGTCCCACCTCCCCCCCCCCCCGGAAAAGAAGTATTGGAATTGAGGACTCACCCTTTTTGCACATGTACCGAGTGGTTTGGCCTGCACATTATTAATGTTATTTGAGCCTCTTGCCACTCCTTTCTCTTTCTTTTTTTTCTTTTCTTCTTTTTTTTTATAACTGTTCATAACTTGTAAATATTTTGATCATCTATAAACAAAATCATTTATAAAAAAAAGATTAATTCATACATTTGAACAGTTTACTTCTAAAACTCGCTGATTCCAATATTGGTAAGTTTTGAGAAAAGGCGTATTTCTAAATGGTCTATGGTTTTTGAAAAAAAAAATGGAAATAAGCTGCACGCAATTTATTGTATTTGCTTGTTAAAAAAAAACATATTCAAATTCCATTCGGTAATTAATTGATCACCGCAACTTTGCTAATAACTCATTAAGTGCAAAGGGATTTAACGCCCGTTTTCGAACTTAGATCTTCGTTTGCTCTTAAATGTTTTAGTAGTAGTAGTAGTAATAGTAGAAAAAATAGAAGTAGTAGTAGTACATGTAGCAGCAGCAGCAGTAGTAGTAGTAGTAGTAGTGGTAGTAGTAGTAGTAGTAGTAGTAGTAGTAGCAGTAGTAGTAGTAGCAGCAGCAGTGTTGGTAGTAGTAGCAGCAGTGTGGTAGTAGTAGTAGTAGTAGTTACTGTTGTGATTATTATTATTATTATTATTATTACTATTATTATTATTATTATTATTATTATTATTATTATTATTATTATTATTGTTATTATTATTATTATTATTATTAATATTATTAATATTATTATCATCATCATTATTATTATTAGTAGTAGTAGTAGTAGTAGTAGTGGTAGTAGTGGTAGTAGTAGTAGTAGTATTATCATTATTATTATTATCATCATCATCATCATCATCATTATCATATTTTACTCAAAAAATCCCTACTCCCATGTAATGTCAAGGGATTCAGATAATGACGCGAATAAAATTTGACGGCCTTTTTGTGTAAGAATGACTTATGTTTATGTTTCTATACATTGGTTTTTTTTTTTTTAATATGGGCCCAAGGACACAGATATATTTTAAGAGGACGGGAAATATCAATTTTGGTACGCTGAGTGATTTCACATCCTTCACTCGCTTCCCCACTCAAAAAGCCGAAACTACAAGAAGATGTATCGTGCATTATTTTCAACGTGCTGATGGCCGTAAATAATTTTTCTGCAAAACGGGCCAATTTAACCATTTCTTGAGTAATGAAATCGTTAAAGTATGGTATGAAGTATTTTTAGTGATCTTTATCCCCTCGCCACATTCATGTACTCACACACTCAATAAATCAATCAGTATACGCTCAATTTAAAACACGCACTTACCACCGACACGTACGCAAGAAGACATACCCTACAGTACCGTTCAGTGAGCGGTAACAACGGTGATGTCATGGTAAAGATGACGATGATGATGAAGATGATGATAGATATGATGATGATGATGATGATGATGATATGATGATGCTGCTGCTGTGATGATGATGATAAAGGGGAATATATGGATGATGATGATATGATGATAATGATGATGATAATGATGATTGACGATGATGATGATAATGGATTGTGATAATGATGATGCATGACGAAAAGATGATAGCGATGATGATCATGAGAGGGGAGGGAAGGAGGAGGAGGAGTTGGTGGTTTGGTGATGGTCCGTGTGGTGAAATTGGTGGTGATGGTAGGTGATGGTGCGTACTTGGTGGTGGTGGTTGTTGTGTGGTGGTAATGGTTCTGGTGGGTGCGTGGTGATCGTGTGCGTGGAATATGGTGGTGCGTGGTTGGAAATGATGTGGTGTTGGGTGTGGTGGTAGTGGTAATGGTGTGTAGGTGGTGACTGTGTGGTGGTGGTGGTGGTGGTGGTGGTGGTAATGGTTGTGGTGGTAGTGGTTGTGATGATGATGATGATGATGATGGTGGTGGTGGTGGTGATGATGATAATCATTAGGATGATGATGATTATGATGGTGATGATGATTGTGATTTGCAGAAAGGGTGAAGTAATGACGAAATTTTGTCACTGGAAGAAGTTTTTATATTCTTATTTGTGTTTTCGGGCAACCGGACTTGCAATGCAAAAATTTAAATGAAATAGGTGCGGGGGGGGGGGAGGTTGAGCTTATGATTATCGTAGATTGTCACTAGAGGGCGACATTTCAACGCAAATCACACTACGAGAAAAAGAAATCTAGAGAAATCATCATTTTCCGTTTTAAAATGAGCTATGCAATGTAAGGGGTCATTGACGCAACTCATTGGGAACTTTATGGGGAAAAAATGAGAATATATTATCTTAGTATTCAGAAATATACCTTGTGCCACTTGAACATTGCAAATAAACAGAAAGTATTAAATCCGACCAAAATATCTTTAAAAGGTAAATAGCATAATTGGAGATAGTTCTCAACTTGTGGTTAAAAAACTATCAAAAATTCAAGTAGAGTGTTCAAGGATTCTGTGATTGTAGTCAAATGTCGATCATTTTCAAAGAACTTCCATCGGTATGCCTTGTGACTAGTAAATTTGTTATATAGCTTTCTATGGGATTAATTTCTCTCGGGGCTCGAGAGTATTTCAGGTCTGGTATGTTCATGCTTGATTCTCCTTATGTAAACAAATTCAAGATAAATACTTCCAGTCAGGCGATACACTCTAGTTAATGCTCCGATGGTATATTTTTCAACCAGTGTGGTTCTAGAGGCCGCTTTTCGTTTTCTTCCAATCATGTCAATGTTAACTTGTTTTATGAACTCTCGGAAATGGGGCACACACAAATGTGCGCGCACATAGAGATAACGACCTTTGACCTTTTCAGTGCCACACTCATATTATAACAGGGGCGGCAGAGGGAGCAGCCACCCTCCCCTAGCTCTCCCACGAAATTTTCAAAAATAAAATCAGGTGTTTTTATCAGTACTCATGAAAATTATGGGGTTGACATTTGCCTCCCCCTCCCATTTTTTCGCCCTCCCTAGGATTTTACCCTTCTGCGGACATTGGATTAAAATGCAAAGTCTATGGTGTTTTGTTATAATGGTTTTTGTATTTCATTTCATCTCTCCCTCAATCTTTTTCTTCCTTCTCTTACATTTCTCACTGTCTAACATCGGATGACACTTACAAAAGCACATTTTACACGTATAGAGGTAGAATACAAGATTATATTAAAATACATTCTTAAAATCGTAGAACGAAAAAAAACAGTTTTATATTTCCATAATTGTTGTAAAAATTCAACAACCAACAAGTTAAATATTCACTGTCAGTATTCTACTACATGTAAATACTAGGAAAGATCTAGTCTTAATATACAGGCGCATTGCCGTGCGTTGGTGTATTTTATAGACCGTGAGTGAAATTGAATCACCGTATTTTATCACAGAACCAAGCTGGTTCAATTGCATTGTGGGAAACAATGGTCCCGCCATTTGTCATTTGAGTCAAAAGAGGGCGGTGTTCATTCTGCCTTGACAGCGGACCTTTAACCAGTGCTGCATCTATGACGACGGTCTAAGGAATAGTTCGTTGCAGGTAGGTAGCAAATGCTCTAAGCAGAAGGGCGTTAACAGTAAATTGCTTGTAACGTGACAACAATTGGCTTGTTTCACATGAAATCAAAGTATTGTGGTCTTTTAGATCCTTGTATCAGTACGTAAGGCGAAAATATGGAATAAGCCTATGGGTTTCAAATATGAGGCAATTTACTGTTAACGCCCTATTGCTTACAGCATTTGCTAACGACCTTCTGCTAGCCGGACTTTTAACGCCCTTCTGCTTAGAGCATTTGCCAACGCCCTTCTGCCAGCCGGGCGACGAATTCCCCCGTCTCTACAATTATACATTACTCATGCATTTTACAATCGATACAATACAAATACACACTGAATTGCACTTCTTGTCCGTTTAAAAAGCTTAAAATTTTGTGATATTTACATAAATTCAATGAGTGAGTTTTTCCCAAAATACTAACATTACAATTTTATTTTCTACTTTACCGAATACCCGCTGGTTTTCCCATTTAACTTAGATTCCCTATAGAACAATCGTACTGATAGTATATCAGTGACATGACCGTTACTTAAATCGATTCTTTTAAAGTATGTCTGTATAATTATCCTTACATTGTGAATTATTTTTACGTTATTTTCCCCGATGAGCTAATTTCGGGTACGCAAATCATGAATACAATTTTTAGTGGCCACCAGTTTTAGGTATAACATCTCGAAAAAAAAATCAACCTTTATTAAAAATAAAAAAATCTAAGTGAGACCATTTCTTCAAAGCATTTAAGAATATAACTCTTGTAAGTATGTTATTTACTTAGAAGATCGAGAAAACCTTATGCGAAACATGAAGTCGGTGCTGAGAAAGCTGAAATTACTGAAAAGCCCTGGTATCGAAGAGCCACTCCCTAACCTGTAATCACTCCAGTATATTTTTTGGGCAAATGTTCGTCGACCCTTTTGTATTGCTACCATATTTATTTGGGGGACTTAAGTAACTCCAATGGCTACAAAAGTCACCCTACTTCTCCTTGTCGTTTTTAATAACAAAATGCTCCTCCCATCCAAAGACATTTCAACACCGATAACAATTATTAGTATCTACAGCACCGAGTAAAACACCAGACTATTATTTTTTCAGTGTAAACAATGAGATAAAATTTAAGGATATGTCATAGAAATATAATCAAAACTCAACGTCCAGAAAACATTTAAAAATAAACATGATATCTATGCCATTTTTCCATCGCACTTGGACTCTTCCACAACACCCCCCCCCCAAAAAAAAAATGGTGCAAAATTTAACACCTGCCATGTTGCCGATTTTTAGGGTGTATTTAAACACATTAAATGTTATTTAAGCCCCAAAATGAATCATTTTAAGCACAAAGGTTGTTGAACAATATTTCTGATATCTACATGCATGTTGGGCAACACTCTAGTGTTAAATTTAACATCCACTTTTTTGCAGTGCAACTTGTCAATTTTTATTCAAACTTGGTAGGTTTCCTGTGAAGTAAGTTATTGTATGTAAGCTGAGCGACGTAGAGCGTGCATCCGTTCTCCTAGACGTAATGTCCACTGTCTTGGTTTATATTCTTCCAAAGTGAATACGACAACCCCATTCCAAAAAGCTGCAAAAGGAAAGGCAAATAATTAATTACTGAAAAATTATGTGGAAACGGTGATGTCATGTCTACAATTAGCCTGATATCTATTACTTCCACTACATTGACAGGGGAATTCCAGTGTGCTGTGGAAATGCATGTATAGTGACGAAAAGTAGAAACATTAGACGAAATGATTAGTGACAGTTTGAGAAAAAAACCCAATATATATACAATGGGTGATTTCAGAAGTGGTGTTGGTGTTGGTGTTGGTGTTGAGTGTTCCTAACACCACCTAATCCGAGCACCGAAATTACGAGCTCGGTTTAGCGGGCGCGTAATCCTTGGTGTTAGGCAGACTGGTGACGTCACGCGTTCCATCAATGATCGAAACAGTCTCGGCGAACATCAAATGTTCAAATTTTGAGTGAATTTTTGATTAAATTTATATTAAAACATTGATTAAGAGATCGCCTTTACAGCAATAAATGTGTGTTTGGTCATATTCTATGTTATTTAGTCTCACTTGTGAGGAACTGTAACTTGGTTTTGTCAGAAACGAGATTTTACGTTATACTCG
>JZLH01S0557157.1:0-14811 GCA_001188425.1 Eucidaris tribuloides
ATATGGACCATTGTTTGGTGATAATGTTACATATGATTTATTGTTTATTTCATATTTTGATATTTATGTTTATGAAATAAAGATTGACTTGTTATTGGTACTTCAACCCAGCGAGTCCATCTCTCATCTGTTTCTCTTAGGTACATGTGACGTGATGAGAGGTGTAACATAATCATGCAACAAATTTTGTTATTCAACATTGCTTGGGAAGAACATTTTTCGAAGTCTATGAGAATAGGAACGTGTGGGCAAATTAAAGGCAATTTGTGGCTTTTGATTTGGCTGGTGAACGAGGAACGGGCCGAAGGGCAAAATCTTTCCATCCACTTCACATGGTGGAGCTAGTGTGCCCCGGTATCAAATAGCGTTCTATTCTTTTTTCCCAAGATTTTTTTCCTTAATGTACACGTTGCTGAAATGTTGAATCTTTCAACAGTTTAATGTTGTAGGTCTGTAAACATTTTGTCGGTACAACATGATGTTCGGGTCGGTTGATTTGGAACGTTGTCTGTGTAGTACACTTGAATTAAGTTGACTGTACTATACCGTACTATTCATGACAAGGCGGTTTGCCTGGTTACCGAAAAACAGGCCTGACATGAAGAAAATCGCTTATGCGAGCGAGCGGAGCGAGCGAGCTTGAAAAAAAAAAGATTTTTACATTTGAAAAATGTAATTTCTTTCAATATTTTTGTCGGTTTATAAGATATTTTGTCGGTATGAAATGTTTTTGTCGGTCCGCACGTACCGACGGAGTCCTTCGTGTACCGACAAAATTCCGAAAAAGCATTATTGGGGGGGGGGGGCAACTGCCCCCCTGCCCCCCTTTGGCTACGCTAATGCGTGGGCACACTCGTCGAAGGACGAAAGGCCACCATCTATAGAAGTGTATAAAAGTGCTCCGTCAGGGGCGAAAATTTTACATTTTTCAGTTATGAAATTGACAATTTTTTACAAGAAAATTGCCTTTATTGCTCATTTTGGCCTTTAATACTGTAATTGTATCAATTATTTTTTACTCTCATTCAGCGTCGGAACATGTGCGTTTCTTTGGGGGGTAGGTGGCTGCAGAAAGACTCGTTTTTGCGCAACCAATTTATGATTGGACGTGGGCGGGTGGTCAAGTGCCCCTCTACCCCCGTTCGAGCCCTTGGACCTATGCGGCCCGCCCCCCCCCCCCTTTGCGCACGCACTGATAAACCCTAAAACCGTAGCTCGCAAGTCTCAGAGATGAGATTACCCGAGCAGTACATTATTTTCTGACATTTGGCGAGTTTCGATACCATTATTTATGCTGGGCCTACGGCGCGATACATTCATCTGACTGGTTAAAACCAAACTCTTTTACGCGTTTTTTTCTACTCTCTCTCTCTTTTATAACTACGCGCCGATGGTGCTACTCTCCTGACAACATACCACCTCGACGGGACTGTCGAGGCGGGTGCCTCTCCCGTTCGGGTACTTAAGTTGGCAGCACTCATGCTATACTTGTTTGGAGCACTATGCCGTCGAGTTCATGAAAGTAATTGGCGTTACACTCCTTGAACTTTTTGACCTCCTGCAACAAGTTACCTTCATCAACAGCAGAAATTTGTAGCAGGGGTCTAACCCCCCCCGGTAGATGCGGGGGGTGAACCCACATCACAGGACATTACGACCTATGTGCCGGCATAACCTGTATACTGCAAATCCTCGGGGCGCGGTTCTGGACGGGCTTGAGCTGACAAAATGGGAGCGTTCTGGAACTAGGAGATAGGCTTTAGAAATAAAACCTCAAAATGCTATGCTCTGGCTGCATTTGCGGCGATAGTTCGACGGCACGGCAACAACGTTGGCGCCGGCGTGCTGAAAGGCTTGGGCGCGCCGCAAGGCAAAATTAGGGAAGCGAAACGAGCAAATTTGGGGGTTCTGGAACTGTGCGAAACTTGTCAATTTTTCCTGTGACTTTGTAGATTGAGACTGCTCCTGGAGGAACGGATTTGCGCTGAGGAATGGGGGGTTGCAACGCGGGGCCAATAGGCTCGGGGGTTAATACACTCTGTGCCCCCCCGGGGACGGGGGGGGTCGGGGCCAACAGTAACATGTTTAGGGGGGGGGGGGGGTAGCAAGAGGCGGCACTTCACGGTGTCACATCAGATAATGTTTTGTTAGAAGTTTCATTTTTCTGCATGTAATGTCATGTAAATTGCGCCCCGCCCCCCCCCCGCCTCCGTGAAATGATGTGTCTCGTTACATTTAACATAGGTCCTTCCGCAATACTTCCGCGCGCAGAGCGAGCCGCTTTTGAAACAGTGCGTGGATTTTTTAGATTGTAATACTCGACTTGAGCAGCCGAAATACGTGTAGTATTATCGGTGTCATTTAAAAGAAGCACATTTTTACTTCTCGAAAAGAGGCCTTTTTTTTTTTTGGCCTGGTTGATTTCCGAGGGACGGGCCCGGGGAGAGAAAAGGAAGCCACCTCCCCCCGCACATTTCCGCCGCCTCGATGCGTTTTGTGTCCTGAAATTATTAACCAGTGAATAAGACCGATTTACACCAGCTTTTTAGGCGGCTCGGGGCACGGCCGAGGCGGACTAAAGCTTGGTGTATGCAAGGAGGCCGAGGCCCTTACCCCGATTGGGACCACGCTCTGGAGTGAGTCTCGGGCCGGCCTATATTCGGATATGTAAATTGCTAAAGGAGGCTCGCGGCCCCAATTTACACGCGATGGGGCTGTTACGTAATACATAATCCCCAAACAATGCCCGGACCGTATGCTTCCGGTGTATGTAACGTGCAGGTAAACCGTGAATCAAACCAACCAGTCACACCAACCATCGTAAATTTGAAAAAAAGACAACAAAATGAACCATTATATTCCGTTATAGGTATCCTTTTTTCTTCATACAGTTGTACGACCTACATTATGTTGTATCAACATCAACATTACACGATATGAAAAAAAATGCTGTTTACTTCAGAGTCTCATTCCAACTTTTTTTAATCGACTCTCTTACGAGGGACTATAAGTGCAACGTGTATATTGATGTCGTGCACGAAAAAAAAATCCTGCTTTCTTTTACATCTAATGATAGGGAGACCCAATGCGGTGAGTTTTGGAAAGGGGGCCTTTAGGCCGGCCTATTATTTGGTGTAAATGCACAAAATTGCGGGCCTCGGGCCCCCAATTTAGGCCGGCCCGAGGCCGGCCTCGGGCCGACCTTTTGGTGTAAATCGGGCCTAAGTAAAAATCGTCCCTGGCTAAAAAAAAAAAAAAAACTCAATTCAAGAATTGAGTTGTTGTTGATACTTTAAGCATGCTTCATATTTGAATCATTTTTAAAACCTTCCGACCCCCCCGCCACCCCCGTGTGTTTTTATGAGATGGGTGCGGCGCGCGTCCGTGATAGCGCACGTGTTGAACTTTTGACCTCTACTTCCGTGTAAACAATGGCAGATCGTTAGTCAACAACTCGCTGTCGGAATTCCTTATTTGGTAATGAAACGGAACTTTTCCATGACCACTGTTATCTCATATTAGTCATCCAAAGCAGAAAGTTCAGAGAGGGACCCGTTTCACAACTGCATGGTTGAGGAAAATTATGATATGATGCAAAATTCTTCTCATATTTGTCTTGGACTGTACCGGCGTTGTAAAACTGTGCCGTACCTGTGTGGTGCAGATCGCGCATAGCTGCATAAATCTACGTGGTGGTACGGTGTGTGTGGTAAGCCAACTTCAGCTTCACACGTTCACAATCAGATGACATCATCGGCTATTTGTATTGCAACTTGCATACAGCTGCTAGCTGCATGATAGTGCTTGCCATAATTATAGTACTCGGTATTAGTAGTACATATTGATTTTACTGCATTATGAAATATGAGTGTACATTTTGAGTACAACATGTACAATTAACATGATTAATGTATTGCTACATGTCATTACTCGGTGAGACGAGATACTGTAAAACACTATACTTTCGCGACATGAAACTTTCGCGAATAGGAGCCGACGGCCATTTCGCGTGCATGGAACTTTCGCAAATCACTGACCATGAAAAAAATAAAAATATAGCGAAATTTGCTAGGAAGAAGCATTTGGGTGTTTTATTAATAAATTATCGGAACAATTTATAGAAAATATTTGTTTTAATGCCTCCGAAACTCCATTTCATCAAATGTAGAAGTGCACTGCAACCCTCGTAAGTGACCACGCACCATTATCTTGAGTCATATGACTTGTACACTGTATTTGTATTGGCATGAAAAAAAGTTGTTTTTACACAATCTTTCGCGTGCATTTCACTTTTGCGAATCTGGACTCCTCGCGAAATTCGCGAAAGTTAAATGCTCGCGAACATTTCTGGTTTTACAGTAATCTAGTAATAGATTTACTTCTGTCTCTCTCTCCACACAAAAACAATTCTGGTCACATTCATATTTGAGGAGGCTTCTGAGTTCTGTTGTTGACAATTTTGTAACGTTAAGTCTTAGAATCAAAATTAACTTGTGCTTTACTTCGCTCTTAAGACTTAACATCAGAAAGATAAAATGAAATCAACATGCCTCTTGAAAATAACAGTGTGACTCTTCAGTTGCCCAAATTTAAAATTTCAATGGTAAATCGTAAATAAAATTCTTTGCAATTATGTTTCTAAGAAAAGTTCGGGAAATGTTTGACATCTACAACGTTGGAGGCTTCCTATATTTCCCGAACTGAGATAGATGACCTATCAATGCCCTGAAAATATCTCGCTATGACACTCTCCCAGTCGGTTTGATGTCTGGGGTGAAGATAGAATACTATGTGAACAATTGACAAAAAATTTGTCTGAACGACCAAAAGTAGTATGAGTTAACTTGTGTTGGGGTCTATGGAAAATGTGTGTTAGTGAAATGCCTGGCCCACTGAAATCAAATCGTCTCGAACGGGTTAAGTTAGTTTTCATGGTCTACCTCTCATTCTTGTGATTCTAGGTAGGCCTATTTGGTAATAGATCGAAGGCTTCGGCCTTAGTATCGAGTTCGGTCGTTTTTCAGAGGTTTTTAACGGACAATTTGGACGGATATTTTACATTTACCTTTTGACTCTCCTCTATACTAAGACCGAAAGCTCTGGACCTTATGCAATACCGGCGATAAATCCTGTGCTGACCCCGAATCTCGGGGGCACCGAACGGACGAAAAATTATTGATTTAATACGATTTATTACATGCACAAGTGAGAAATTACTTCCACTGGTGCAAGGTAGCTCACCTCAGTCATGCCAAACATGATTACATCCTTATTTTGTCGTCGAAATCATGAAAAACGCAAAAAACTCGCCGAAAAATGTTCCTCAGGACCGCACAGTTGATGCGTTCGCTGGTGCCGAAGCTATAGCCGTATACGCACACACCGCGGTGTGTAACTACAGCTAGCTTCGGCACCAGCGAATGCATCAACTGTGCGGTCCCGAGGAACATTTTAAGACATATTATATACCAATAAAGGTAAAGGCAATGGAGGAACCAACCAAAAATGAAATAATCCAATTCATTTAACTAACCGAATGAGTAAGGTACATGTAACATGGGGATGGTAAAGGGGATGATTACATAATAGTGAAGGTAGAACATAAGAACCAGGTGTGGGGATGGAATGCATGGTCACACCAATATGGAACTCATGGTGACGATGCCCAGGGGGGCCAGTGTCATTACAAGGTGTACACCATGCGCGTGTGAAAAAACGCGTAAAAAGGGTTGTTTTTCACGGTCCGGCGATGTACGGGCGTACATTGAAAAGGGTATCAAAATCGGGAAAAAAGGGTATACTTTTAACAGGATGTTACTTGGAAAGGGTATCTTTTCAGACTCGAATACTTGTTTAGGGTACGTACGCTGAGATCGACAGGAAATTACTTGTTTAGGGTCTATTTTGAAAGTCCCTACACGCGCATGGTGTACACCTTGTAATGGCACTGGCCCCCCCGGGTGACGATGGTAACCTAAATAGCTGACTATTTTTCTACATATAAATTCCAAACTGGATACCAAACTTGAAAGAAAACCTAGCAATAAAAAACACGTGGTAAAATAATGCAATCCTACTGGCGTGATCGTAGGTCTGCATTTTAAACTGAAAATTATAACTATCAATATTGTGGTTGTACTGATATATCAGTGCGAAATCACATGGCGATATCGATATCTAATGCCTGTACAAAGACGACAATGCGAAATTGGCAAATTGGCAATGCCCACAACTCTGCCTATATGTGTATGTGTATGTGTGTGCTTGTGTATGCCACCCTTTTACATTACATTAGCTACCATTGCACAGAATATGTTGACCCTCATTATGTTGCTGCAATGTGTGCACATCTAGCATGAACAGATAGAGCTAGCCACAACATGTTTGCAGCTCAACTGTATTGCATAATGAACATTCTGTTAGAACTCTGTCATTCTCAGACAGATTCCAACTGGTGCACATAAACTCTAAATAGCTGGTCATTCATGCCTGATATAGATTAAAGGTAAATCACACTAACCTTTTTGGTTGGTTGCCCAATCGGACAAGCAAACCTTTTGTGTTCATTCATTTAGTTGCCCAAATAAAATTTGTACTTGCCCAAGTGAACTAAGAAACAGTACTTTGTGTTAAGTGTTTTTAGAAATTCTACGTAATTGGAATTAACACGAGATTGAAATTGAATTGACAAACACAAGTTTTATACTCTCTTGATTTAAGAGATGATTTTTTTTTTCTTGCCCATTTGGGCAAGTAGAATTGATTTCCGTAAATTTTCACTTGCCCAGAAGCAAAATTCACCTGCCCCTGGCAAGCGGGCAAGTGCTATTGTCAAGCCCTGGGGAAATTTGAGATTGAAGGTAGCCCTCAACTTGGAGTAAAACTATTTTAGGATCAAGTAAACAATGAAATGATTCTGCTGTGAAAATTATGTGGTCTAGTATTGACTCATTTTAAAAGAACTACCATCAGTATCCCTTGTGACAGGCAAATTTGTTATGTAACTTCCTTTGGGATCAATTTTTATCGGGCCATGAGAGTAATTCAACACTGGAATGTTCATGCTTGATTCTCCTTACATAAACAAATTCAAGACAAATCTTTCCAGCTGAGATTTACACTACCAGGTAATGTACACATTGGTATACATGTATGTCCAAACTCATTTGCTTCTTGAGGCATTTTCAAGTGTACACTAGATGTTAATTCGTCACTAAGACGAATTGGTGATCCGCGTAACCGCTCCGATCATTAAATTTAAAGAAAATGTTATCGTTACAATATCGTTAATGTTATCATTGCATGATGAAATAATGTCCCTCACCACCTGAAATTGTCTATTAAACATTAGTTGAAAATTCGACGTGCGCGTACGCGTTCGTTGCGACGCGCGGACGGATGTGATTAGCACCAGTGATGACTTTGGACCTGCAGTTACTGTGTACCAAGTTTTGTTATCTTAATCCACCCCATTCATGATATATGCGCGAAATACGATTTTTATTTGTGACGTCACAGATGACGCCACAAGTATTCTGCATGCAAAGTAGTAACTGAACTCTTATCTACGGATCAAAGGCTATCAGAATGAGCAATACCAGGTAGGGGTCATGGTTTATTCTAGAGAAAATTGACTGATTTAAAACTTAATTTTAAACGTACGCGTACGCGTTCGTCGTGACGCCCGCACGCATATGATAAGCACGCATGATGACCTTTGACCTGAAGTTACTGTGTACCAAGTTTGGTGATGTAACTCGACTCCAGTCATGAGATATGCCCGAAATACGATTTTTTTCTTTGTAACGTCATAGATGACGTCACAACACTTTGGCATAGAAAACGATGGATGAAATGCTATCTACGCACCATACTCTATCAGAATAAGCAATAAAAAGTAGGGGTCACCGTTAATTCTAAAGAGTTATGAGTCATTAAAAAATGCCCATTATTCACTACGCGCGCAATGCGCGTGCATTTACGTTTTTTGGACTTGTAAGCGATATTTTGGGTCCTAGTGGTCGGGAAAATGTTCTAATTGATGGAAAATTCAGTCACAAATCTTAATTCATCGAAAAAACGACGATATATGGTCAGAAAAGGTGTGCGCGCGGAAAAAAACGCGCGCGTACGCGCGCGCACCAACTGCTCCAAATGACCTGAAACGTATGCTACTGTTAATAAGAAGTCATTTGGAGCATTTTAAAATTTTTAAAATTTTTGACGCGCCTGTGCTAGCCCATCATGACGCACGCGCGCACGTGATTAGGTCCAAAAGTTGACCCTTGACCTAAACTTAACTTCTGCCAAATTTCGTTGTTTTATTCGACTGCCGGCTTGAGATATTGCAAATGTAGGCTAGGACTAACTTTTGGCTTATGACGTCATTGATGACGTCACAGACATTGTCAGGAGGACATTCTGTAGGTATTGACATGGGACATAACTATGCCAAGTTACAAGATGATTGGCGATTTTGTTCTTGAGATATCTGATGCACAAAAATGACCAGAAAGAAACACGAATAAATAAATAAAGAAAAAGAAAAAAATTCTGACGAAATCTATGGTGATCCACGATTACGCGGATCACCAATGATAATTTGTTGTCCAGTGTTATGCTTGCTGTGTTTTGTTCATCTTGTGCTGTATACTGTCATTTGTCTACCCCAGGCCCACCCCATGGCAAGTTTGTATCTCCAGTAAGAAGACTGCCAGCAGTGCTGCATGTTCATCTACAAATGCCGTCATTTAGTTGGTAATTATTTCATGCGTATTATTGAAGGGCAATTTCAGGCTGATAGTAAGGTGCTTTGAATAGAAGCAGAAAACCTAGGGAAACTCAATCTTCTTTGAGGATTTGAGGAAATTTTGGTAAATAAGAAAAAAAATAGGTATTATTAATTTGTGACAATTCCAAAGATTATAACAAAATTTGCAATGTTGTGACATCTACTGTGAGCATTATGCCTGAACATACTTCACACAGGAAATTACTTTGGTTGTCCGGCAGAAGGGCCCTAGCTTATGTTCCTGGCAGAAGGGTCTTAACACTAAATTGTCTTTTGAACTTAAAAAACTAAATGTTGGCCTTTTTTACATGAAATCAAAGTAGTGTGATATTTTTAGATCCTTCTGTTAGTCTATTAAGTAAAAATATCAAACATGAAAACTCTTTAATATTTGTCCATAAATTTTTAAACTTCAGTGACTTTTTTCTGCTTCTATTGAAAGTAACTTGCTATCAACGTGGAATTTTGCTTTAGGTCAATACTTTGCTTATAGATACGTACTATCTGTGTCTTTTGTTGCATACACCGTTATATAACTACCTCTGCTACCACTTAAATTATACAGTGGCATATGTACACTACTTTATCTTGCTTGCAGGCCCAGAACAAAAAAATTGCCATGTCAGTGTACCCCACCCTTGGCCCTGGGAAGCGGGGGTGCTGGGGTGCTGCAGCACCCCTAGAAAGTTTTTCGAAATTTTTTTCATATGTTATAATGTTAAATGTACATGTATATCATTATGCTTCATTAATGACATTGTCACACAGCCGACAGCACCACCTGTGAAAAAATCACTCCCAGGGCCCTGGCCCCACCTTAGAAAAAATGGCTTTACTAATTTACCATATTCTGTTACAAATTACAATATGCCCTGTATGTTTTCTTCCCTGGCATAAACTGGGCATGTGACAGGCAGTGTACATATGAAAGACATGGGATATGACAGTGATTTATCCCCCCCCCCCAAAAAAAAAATCACAAAAGAGCCCTCAATTTTCTTCGTAGGGTTCAATGTATAACATAGGAACTTCTCTCAATTATATTTAGACTTGCAAATACCCCTACCCCCTCCCCCCCCAAAAAAAAGTGGAAAAAAACCTCTTAAAGTCCCAGGCTAACATTGTGGAGCTCCAAATAAAAAAAAATGGTTAAACTTTGCTATCTGAGCACCGTAGAAGTTTGGAATTTATGCTTCCACTGGCAAGATATGAATGAATAAACAATTAATACTCGGGGTGAGTACAAAATAGCCTAGATCTACACACAGTAAGTCTATGGGAGGAAATGGGCACTGGTGAATCTGGTCAACTCACGATTTTCACTTCTTTACAGCACTAAATAATCATTTCGAAATAGTTTTTTCAGGGCTTCATTTTTAGACCTTATCAAAGAAACTGGTAGCATGGGGAATCATGTAGCTCATTTTTTTTTTCTGCAAACAATGTTATACAATGCCTTTGATATACATGTATCATGTATCAAAAATAATTTTACTGCCATAATATCCATTTTATCATGTGCTTTGCATGAACTGCAAATGTGTGCATGTGAGGTATGAGCTACACAAACTTCAATCAATGTAAAAGAATTCCAAAGGAGAAAAATAACAATGGAAGTTAAAACATGATGTAGACAGTTAATTTTTTTATCCCCTCAAAAATAAGTAATTATTTCAATAATTCGATGAATTCCATAATAATTGAATGTCATTACAAAAAATGTCAATTGATGTTTGCAATGTTTTATCTTACGCATCTTACAAAACGGTGTTTGCAATGTTTTATCTTACACATCTTACAACACGGGTAATGCCAGCATGTCATAAAACATGAAGAAATGTGATATAAAACACTGAATTAATTATTTTTCCTACTTTAACAAATATGGCTTTAAAGACAAGGAGGATCAATCTGTAACTCTCCACAAGAAAGGTAAAGTATAGACTTTAACTTCAAAACAAGACAGAATTAAACACAGAAGTACAATGCAGTTGACTTTGAAATGATTTTACACTAGAAATAACATTGTTTTGAGTAATTACTAAAAGCAAATGTGATTTGTTTTTCTAGAAGAAATGAATGCAAATACACAACAGCTTGTCTGCAGTGCTGTGTGGTGCATGCATTGTGTGGAATATGAAACTACTTAACTTTTTAAAAGAATTTGTGACATTTATAGAATTGCTTATGGTGGCAAATATTTGATCAGACTGCTGACAATTGCCATCTTGTATGTGTAATATATTTGTGTAGTAATCTGGAGTAGTGTGAATTATAGTGTGACAAACAAATCTAAAAGATGCCTTCTGCTTACCACAGTGGTGGGAGCAGGGGAAGTCCTCCACAAATCGCCCACTGAATGATCAGTCGCCAGTCTTGGCCATTGTCTAATAAATGCTTTGATTCTCTACCAAAGTAGTGACAATTGTGATGACATGCATTGCTGTTAAACTGAATTCAAATTATCAGAGTCAGAGAATTAAGATGAGTTTCCACATCAATATATTTTTATTCAAGCATTTTACTGCAAGAATGTTGAAGAAGGTTGAGGTACTGAAAAGTTTGGAAGTATCAATACTTTGTTCTGTTGATAGTTAGCAATGAATGTATTGATAACATTTATGTTCAATCATCTACATGCATCTATCTATCTATCTATCTATCTATCTATCTATCTATCTATCTATCTATCTATCTATCTATCTATCTATCTATCTATCTATCTATCTATCTATCTATCTATCTATCTATCTATCTATCTGTCTGTCTATCTATCTATCTATTTATCTATCTATCTACATGTATCTGTCTGTTTGTCCATCCATCCATTTATCTATCTACCTTTATATCTCTATCTATCTATCTATCTATCTATCTATCTATCTATCTATCTATCTATCTATCTATCTATCTATCTATCTATCTATTTACATATATCTATCTGTCTGTCTGTCTATCCAGCCATCCATCCATTTATCTATCTAAATATCTGTTTCTGTCTATCTATTTATCTATCTACATCTATCTATCCACCTATATTTCAGCCTATGTATTTCAATATCTATCTATCCATCTTTCTGCTCATACATTTAACAGTACTAGTGTAAAAGAGTAACATCACCATTGAAATTTATTGAAATGGATTGTGCTAGATATATGGGCCCCGACCTTCCCAAGAATTACCAGTATTTGATGTGGACTAAGGAGTGTTGTTATTGTTCTGCAATGTGCTTGAAAAGTATAGCAATCATTTATCAGAACACCAGATTTCCTCTGGTAGTAATACATGAAAGTAAAGGCATACCTACAGCAGCATTGATCCTGACGGTTGGGTAGGGTGGGGATTTTGGCAGTCACCCCCAATGAAAATATTAGGGGACAAACATTATGTATTGAAAACTTGATAAAACATAATGCAAGAATTTAAAAACCAGTGCTAGACCTTAACACAAAAATACTATTAAACATACACAATTGTCAAATTTACATGCGGAGCACACCAACAATTTTGAGATTTTTCTTACTTTTGCCCCCTCCGCCATTCCAAAATGGATTGAGGCCCCTGCATACCCGGCAGGTACACTGTATAATCTACACAGTCTTATACCAAATTAAATGATTGATTCCACTTTTGTTTTGACTTTCTTGTAGATGGGCTTACGTCAAAGTGTGCCACAGGCTACACAGGATCAGGACATGGAAGGCGACGACCAATGGAGTGACCTACCGAATCACATCGTGGTCAAGGTCTTGTCTTATTTGGAAGTGAAGGATCGTCTATCTGCCGCACTGACATGCAAAGCATGGCACGAATGCTTCCAGACACCCATTTTATGGAGAAAGATAACATTTAACTTTTTTGAGAAGAAGGACGAGCGCCACTTAAAGTTCCTCGACCTCTACGGGGAACAGCTGCGAGGTGTGACGATCGTCTTGAATCAGAAGGAGGAACACAACCGGGTAAATGCGTGCGAGGTGATCAATCGAATGGCACGATGCCAGGAGCGCCGGCTGGAAGAAATCGTGGTGCAGTTCACGACGGACAACCCGCTCTTCTTCAAAGGGGGCGAGTTTCTGAACAGTTTGGCCGAGTTGTTCGGACCGCCGGCGCCCGACGCGATAATGCACGGCCGCCTGAAAAAGGTCGACTTAAGCAAACTCTCGATATCCATCACGGATCTGCTCCTCGCGCTCTTGGCGGATAACCATCCCACCCTGGAGGTGCTAAATATTCAGAATCTCTCCCTCACATGTCACATCAGCAGTACGAACATGCTGTCGCTGGTGAGGAAATGCACGAAGCTGCGCGAGCTGAGCACATTTTACAAGTCCATCTCCGAGGACGTCCTCAAGGCGTTTGCGGAGAAGGATCGCGTGCCGTTGGAATTCCTCTCGCTGGCCTGTCGGCGGGAAGAGAAGTACCACAAACCAATATCCGGAGACGCCTGGGAACAGATCGTGGCCGCGTCACCCAAGCTTCGCGTCAGCATGAAGTTCGATCACACCATCGAGAGGCACCGCATCAGCCACATACTGCATCCGCAGATCCCCATGGCAGAGCTGAGCATGCGCACGATGTCCGAGCTGCACTACGAGATGAGCCTGGTGGCGTCCTTCTACCCCAGCACCTTGGAAGTCCTCGTGATCGTGACGAAAGGCAGCGATACCCTGAAGAGAGAACTCATCAACTTTGTGACGGCTGCGTCTAAACTGCGGGTGTTACACTGCTACTGTGGTCTGGACGAGCAGACGATAGAAGATGTGAAAAGACTGTGTCCCACGCTGGAAGATTACACATTGAAGACGGCCGACGACTTTAATCAGATGCAGAGGGTGTTCGTAGGCAGAGCCGCTAGAAATAATGCAATGATGTGGTATTAACCCATTGAATGCTGACCCTGAGATATCTAGTGCTAGGGTGTATGATGAAGGTGTGTTATACCAAAATCAATCTGTTTTCAATGGGTTAACTTTGTCTGTTGAGAATGAAAAGGGCATTAACGTTAGGAAGGAAAAGGGTACTAATGCATTTCAGAACAACTCCCCTGGAGGACAACTTCACTGGGGACAACTCCCACCTGACAACTCTCCCATAGGCAGGGCTCATAGCAGTGGCTCGGTGGCCCAGGGCCACCAAAAATGAAAGTCGGGCCACCAAAATTCCAGAAAAGCCCAAGTATGGTGACCTGTTTGGGCCTCTAAATGTTTAACACAAGTAAAATTGTAAAAAAATTACATATTTATTAGTAACTTTCTTATGTAAGACTGTAAACTCAAACCTTTGTATGATAATCAACGTAAATGTGAGATATATTTTGAAAAAATGAATTTTGATGTGATCTTTTGTTTTACAGGCCACCAAAATTTACTTTTCCGGCCACCCGGATTTGAATATTATGAGTTTGGTAGCCCGATTGGTCCACACACAAAAAAAATTAGTGTGGAGCCCTGCCATAGGACACCTCCCCTGGAGGACAATTCTCCCATAGGACTATTTTCCTGAAGACCACTTAGATTTTTAACCCATTGGAGACAATTTGATTTCACTCTAACATGCATTTTCCATAGACCCCAATACGAGTTAAGTCGTACTTAGTCTCCAGTGGGTTAAATGTAGAAACAGTTTTCAAACTCCTCCGGTGGAGTTGTTCTCAGGGGAGTTGTTCTACAGGGGATTTGTACTGGGGGAAGTTGTCATCAGGGAGAGCTGTCCTCCGGGGGATACGTTCCAGGAAAGTTGTCCGGGGGGTTGTCCTCAGGGGGAGTGATCCTCAGGGAGAGCTGTCCTGTGGGGGAGAAGACAAATTCTGGGCAGATGTCTGGGTGGGGGGAGGGGGGGGTGGGGGATGTCCTGTGGGGGAATTAGCAGGTGGGAGTCGTACCTGTGGAAAATTGTCCTCCAATGGAGTAGTCCCAGAACCTTGCTAATGCCATAGAGTTTAATGTTTACGGTTAGTGACATGATTGGGAATACTTGAAAATGCCTCAAGAACCAAATGAGTTGAAATATATACCAATAT
>JZLH01S0557157.1:24116-34963 GCA_001188425.1 Eucidaris tribuloides
ACCCCCCCACCCCACCCACCCACCACACACACACATAATTGCCGAAAGTCCATTTGGGGGGGGGGAGTATAAGTTCCAGATTTATGTTGACCATTTTCAAATTCTGTGGCGATCTGCAGTGTTATGTCTGCAAGCATGTATAAATTATACTCCATGCAACACAAACAAGACGAAAACAGTGCTTTTTTTCATAATTTCAAATGTTTGTTGTATTTATGAAAGAATTCCCTCACAGCAAGAACAAGCAAAATTACGGAAGGATGAAGGAGACAATGTCTATAATAATAAATGTCAGATGTTAGTTAATACATAAGAGCAGGTTTTTCTGTTACAATAACTGATCACGTGTAGACTGACGTGCAGTTTTAGTGTCTAAAAAAAATTAGGTAATTGCCCACATAGAGATAACATGCTGGAATGGTGATAGTAAGCAGTCAATATACAAAAACATAGCTTCCAATTGTCCCATAGCATTCCAAAATTAGAAAATCAAACATTACAAATGAAGCTCCTCCCACGTGTGATGAGAACCTCATCTCCAAAATTTTACTGCTACGAGTGTCTTCTAAACAAAGCAGTTTTGATAAACTTGTCAAGTCACAAAGTTAAATGTACCAGTATGAATATGACGTCACTTATATTGATTGTGCTCTAATTGCATTTTGTTAGATTTACGAAAAGCTTAACAGTCAATTGTGGATCATTCACAGCATTTCATTTGTTTAAAAAAAATCTGCTTGAATTTTATTCCCTACAACTGAACCTGGGTGGCATGATCTCAGTTTGCCAAAGTCATGCAAGACCAAAGTCTGTGTCTGAGGTGCCAAAATTTGGTTTCTTGGAGCCAGGGTTCGTAACTTTACACATTTTCAAAATACCCTGATTTTTCATGACTTTCCAGAGCAGAAAACTGTTGATTTCCATGACCGTTTTTACATTTTTTAAAGTGTGTAAAAGTACTTCATCACAATACAAGCAAGCTCCCACTCAAGGGTCACTTGACAATATTAACCAATGTTTTTCCCCCACTGTCCAGAAGAAATCAATGAATTCCCTGACTTCCCAGAAGAAATTTATGAATTTCCTGATTTTCTCCAACGTTTTGCTTCTGGAAAGAGTATTTTCAAATTCCCCCTTGACTTTCCAGAAATTTCCTGAGCCGTACAAATCTGGTGGATGTGATAGGAGGGCTATAACCTGACAAATGACTGCCTGTGATGTGGACTTACACACTTGTGGATCTTTGATGAACTTGACTGAAATCACTTTTCGATTAAATCCCCAAAAGTCAAGCACTACGTCTACGATTTAGATCAGTGCTTCTCAATCTTTCAAAGTCGAGACCCACTTAAACTCATCTGAATTTTTGAGGCCCACTTTCGCACTTTGAAGTAGTTTTGAGGCTCACCTTTAATGTTGAATCTTAATGAGAAAAAAATGATTTAACATGACAAAACATTAAAGATAATTGGGTGCACATGTAAACGTTGCATCAATGAAAATCCAATGTGTTGTGAATTTTACTTTGATAAATTTGATTTAACAGTAAAGCTGAATTTAAGCTGTGTCATGTAATATCAGACAAAGTTGTTATTTCATTTTACTTCACAAATATGTTTGGTAGTCCTCGTGGCCCACCGGTTGAGAAGTGTTGGAAATGGAATGGTATTCCATTTCCTTACATCAATATTGCTCACAATACTAATACTTTCAACTTTCAAAAAAGTCCTGATCTACAGACATTACCGATTTAGTATGTCATCCTTTAACACATTACTGTTCATTTTTGGTGATTGTTTAAATGTTAATCCCTATCATTGGCACTTTACACATTTCATCTCGCTGTAAAATAGTTGATTTTTTAATTCTTGCAATCCATATACCTGGACACAAGAGCGAACATGATGTACATATAAACAAATGAATCACCTTGCAGGAAGGATGCAAATCACTGACATTACACCGTCATTTATGACGACAATAACATTGCCCTTTTTTTCATTTCATTTTAATATTTTTCCAGCTGAAATGCACAAATATTATTGTTAGGCCAAGTTTATATTACCAGTATATCCTGCTCAAATCACATAAACATATCTAGACATCATTAATTTAAATTCAATACTGACTCTATATACAACTACAATTCATGAAGTGATTGTGCATGGAGAAATTACAATTCAATACATCGTGGAACAATATACACAGGATTTTGGACAATGTCAGTATGTCATAATGACGGCACCTGGAAAGAAGTAAATGAAGCTAAACTTGGCTTGAGTGGACTCTCAAACTTTCCAAAATTTGTAACTCGACACAAATTCTTTTATATAAAAATATGCACTCTACATTAATGATTACACCCTTGCTGTATGCCTGTAATTTCAGAATAAATCTTACCATCCTGAAGAAAAAGTCATGTAAAAATGTGTAACCTTCACAAATCAGGATGAAAATTCAATAACTGTTATAAGTTCCAAATGTCAGTATAGTATTGGCAACTTCTATTCAAAGCGTCTAGGCCATACATGCAGAAAATATACAACACACTTTGGTATGTTCAAAATTTCTGCCAATTTGTATGTACATTACGTTTCTCAATAGGTTAGGCATAGAAAATAATCTGGAATGCTAAAAATATTTGTGTGCAGTCACGTAACAATTTCTCAACACTACGACCACAGAGTAAGGGGTCAATTAGTTCATCATTCAATTGTTTCTTGTTTTCCTCCAAAATTGCAGATATACACAACTGACAAAAAAACAAAACAAACAGTAGAGCTCAATCGAGATTCCCATCAATGAGTGCTGCGCAGGAAGAGGTCATCAAACTTTTGGTCACAATGACACACTTATTGACGAAACATCAGTGTTGTACCTGAGGCAAGCCTCAAGGCCAACTTCTGGTGGCCTTGGTCTCGGTCTCGGTCCGAGTCACTTGTACAAACCCCATGCAAAGACTGTGTTTTGGGGCGGTCTCGGCCTCGGAACCTGTGGTTTCCGATACAACTCTGGTGTTTACACCACCATGACCACTAGTTTGCACCACAGCACACTCGCACGAGAATTATAAGGCATACAAATCACATCATTTCAATATTCATCAGTAATTTAGAGTGGAAAAAAAATCCCCTCCACTTTTCATTGACAATAATTGCCTGAACATTTCCCCAAGTTTCCAAAGTAAAACATCACAATTTAGTTTCTATTTACAGTCACCAATATATCCAGCAGTAAAAAATATTCAATTTATCATTACAGAGCTACACTTGTAACATGACTTGCATCCTGCAAATATAAATACATGCGTGTGTCCAGTCTTGATCTGGTAAAAGTTCAAGATTTATACCAAATGTAAAATACATATATACTGTACATACTGTATACACCGATGCGGTTCACATGTAAGAAATAATTAAATGAAATAAACAATCAAAAGAAAAAATTGTAAATGTAGAGTAAAAGAGTACAACAGTGACAGTGGCCAAGACTGGAATTTCAACTCAGATACTTCACAATGTGACAACAGGCAGACTTTGCTCTAAAGTCTGAAAGTTTACTGCAGAAAGGAAAACTAAATACCCCATCTAGCCTTATGGTAAATTGTAATACCTTGATCGTAACCACAACCAGTAAACTATCACGAAAAAATCAGATATATTCCAATCAATTTTGCTGACACAAAAATTAATCACAAACAGAGCCAGGTACTCTAAATGTGCTCAGCCAAGATACAATGATAGCACTTAGTTTGGGAAAACTACGAGGCATGCGTATAGTAAAGGCTACAATGAATGCACCTTGAAAACAACCATTGCATCTCTATACCTCTCATCAATATTATGAATAATACAGCTACGATTTTGGTTCACTGAGCATTTTGACAGAAAAGCAGACAGAAAGCCACTCTTCATGAAGGTAATAGTGCCTGTGTAGATAATGAATTTGCATCATTCCATGATCTCAAGAATGTACTGAGTCTAATTAATTCTTTCAGTGACTGAACAAGTGAACATGCCAACCACTCCTCTCACCTTCTTTACCTACTGCAGCAGAATAAAATACTTGAAATAATTTTCATGGCAGAATTTGATGTCAGTATACTTCGCCACCAGTGCAATCCACTGTGACTATCTTGAAACTGTCAAAAGAAAGTCTTGGGCAACAAAATTAAGCAGTACCAGAATTTAAATACATGTGCTAAAAAGTACCGGGTATAGTATATTCACTGAAACAAAGTCAACAAAGTCACATATGAAAAAAAATCTCTCCCAAAACCGAATGCTACAATCTGATTAAACAAAACTTACTCTTTTGCCACCAGACAATCCGTTCAAATATGGTGAAATTTTTTAATATGTTCAACAAAAGTGCATGGTACACTTGTGATATTTAGGTTACTGTGCCTTGATCAAGAAATTATATTTACAACCAAAGGCTGGAAAATCCTAAGCAAGAACTTAAATCAAGCATTCAAAACAATTAATAACAGAGAAGACAGGCTTTGAACAGAGCTTTCATGTTCCTTTGAACAGTGTTGTATACATCACAAATACATGCTAAAAACCATTGGTAAAATTTTCAGTTGGTTTTTCAAACTTGATATATAAAGCCGAGGTTATTATTATTTATTACCACTATTGTTCCTCGACAAAGAGATATATAGTGCCATCACCAGTCCCGTCTTCGTCTTCCTCCATGGCCGCGATGACGGATCCCTCGGGTATGATGCCCTGAGACACCATCTGATGCTGTAACGAGACAACCTGCTGCTCGGAGGTCGCCTCGCTTCCTTGGGCGTTGTCTTGGGCTTGCGACACTTGCTGCTGGATGAGTTCGGGAGGCTCGCTGGTCGTGGGCGCCGACTCCTGGAGCTGCTGTGATGCGGCCTGTCCCTCCACAGATTGCATCTGCATGGAGTCACCCTCGTTGTGGTGGATGATGAGCTGTCCCTGCATGTTGTCTTGGTCCTGTCCGGCCTGGACGGCGGCGATGCTGCCGTTCATCATCTGCAGCGCCTCTTCCACGTTCTGGCCATCGCCACCGGCAACCGTCAGAATCACTGGCATGGCGCCCTCTCCTGTCTGGACGAGCTGCACCGTACCTTCTGCATTCTGCTGCATGGCCACTTGAATCGTGCTCCCGTCGGCGGTGGTCAACGTCTGTGTCCTCTGCCACGCCGACTCGGTGTTCTCCTCCTGCAGCTGCATGCGTTGACGTCTCGATAACCTCTTGTTGGGGCTACCGACATCATCAGGTGCTCTGCGTTTCCGGCTGCCGTCTGCATCTTGGACGTAGTTGTGTTTGCTGCGTTGGTGGTTGATGAGCGTTTGCTTGTGTTTGAAGGTCTCGTGGCATTCGTCGCATTCGTATGGGCGCTCTCCTGTGTGCACCCTCATGTGAATGACGAGATGGCGTTTCTGAGGGGCCGAATAACCGCACTCCCCACACTTGTAGATCTTCTCGCCTCTGTGACTGCGGATGTGCTGCATGTAGGTGAACCTATCCGAGAAGCCGTTTTCACAGATCTTGCAGATGAGGGGCGTCACCTGCGGTGTGCATCTTGCGAATGTGGGTCTTCATGTCGGCGTAACGCCCAAAGGTGGTATCGCAGTGATCGCATTTGTGAGAAGGCCTGTTGCCAGCGTGTTTCCACTCGTGCTCCTTCAGGCTGCTCTTCTGGGAGAACGACTGATCACACTGGTTACACTGGAATGGACGCTCTCCCGTATGCACACGCATGTGACGTTTCAGCTTGTAGTTGTCAGTACTGGCATAGTCACACAACGTACACTTATACGGCTTCTCCCCTGTATGCGATCGCATGTGGCGTTTGATCTTGCTCGCCTCGACACTTAAATAGTCACAGAGGGGACACTTATGCGGCTTTTCGTGCGTGTGCATATATTTCATGTGGCGCCCAAGCTCACCCGACGTACCAAAGGCCTTGGTGCACAGCTCACACTTATAAGGCTTCGTACCAGTATGAGTGTTGTGATGATTACGAAGGAGGGTGGACGTACGAAAGATGCGACCGCAGAGATTACATTCGTGTACTTTCGGTTGTCGTCCTTGGCCTCCTTTCTTGGCCCTGCTGAGTACCTGGTCAATCAATCGCCCATCATCAAACTTAGGTACCACATACCGAGTCTTTCTCTTTATGACCGAACCATCGAGGGCTTTGCCGTCGCTTCCAACAGCCACGGGTGCCGTGTCATCCTCCCCGGCGTAGAAGTCATACACGGAGGGGTCATGACCTTCCTCCCCATCAACGACCTCCCTAACAATGACAATCTGTGTCTGAACCTCTCCTCCCTGGGAGACTGTCTGGGAGACTGTTTGCACCTCAGGATTCTTCCTAGGGCGTCCACGCTTCCGTTTCACTGGTTTCTCCGGCACTATTATTGCTTGACTCTCTACGGCGGCCATCGTCAGTTCTCCTTCCTCTTGGGACATTTCTTGAGGCACTGGTTCGTCGACGGGATGCAACTCGGTGTACGACGGCTGATCGCCGGCCGAGGTCACGATGACATGCTGTTGTTCTTGCTGCTGATCCAGTTGTTCGCCTGCCTCTGATACAGCCACAGCCGTTGGGCCTCCCATTTGTGCTGCATCCGAGCCATCCACAGTTTGGATGATGGTATAGACTTCAGTACCAGGCTCTGCACCAGGCTGCACAAAGAAAATAAAATACATGTGTATGCTGAATTGCTAATATTAAAGATACATAAAAAATGATGCATCTTTACACAAAACGTTTTATCATACTGTGTATCTTTACGTTCCTACTCTTACACATATCATGCTCAAAGACTGTGGTTTTTTTTTATATGTACACCGTTTCAATTTTGCTCACATTTGATCCAACTACAGAAAGGAACATAAAACTGCAGTGTTCAAAATTTGGGATTACATAGTACAGTTTTTGAAGTTTTTGAAACATAAAATATATACCATTTGAAACTGGACTGTTGCTCAGGTGGTATTTTGTAACAGTAGTCTAGGTTCCATACACTGGATGTATCTTTCACATATTAATGTTGAATTTGGTAAAGTTTAACCACAGAAAAGATTACTCGACAATTGCCCGACTATGGTGTGAACTTTTGACCTTGTAAGCTTTGAGCAGCAGGTATTTAGTTTTCACTGGATGACACACAAATCAGGTCTGGAAGTCAGACTAGTTTAATATGGAGAATTCCTTCCTCATCCAAAACCTGTCTAACAAAAACCACTACACCCCTTCCATATAATTCTCCCGTTTCACAATCCATGTGCCACCAATGTTCATACCGCAAAAGGCATAGTTTCACACTCCCAGGTCAACAACATCCATTTCCAAGAGATGGAGGACGCTGCAAGTGATTTTTGCTAAATGAAAGTCGCCTAATTGCAGAATGTTTAACTGAATGTGATGCACTATTTGCAAATTTTGTGCATGCATGACATTGGTATCTTGCAGTTTGTCGACAAAAATGAATGGAAACTCAATTAAAAGGCACCCAATCATGAACACCATTATTTTTCTACAAATCAATGTTGTCCACTGACAATCCATCCCCCGGAAAGCAATGCGCTAAATCGACTACCGCATTTGAACCGAATGAGGACACATGGAACGCGAAATGCAAGAATTATTCCACGACACATATCATTTAGACTTTACCTGTGCCATTGCCAGCTGTGTTGTCCCATTGTGTGTCACAGGAACAAACTGTGTATTCTGCGTAGTCTGATATACGATGCTGTCGCCCACCATGTTAACTGGGGCTCCAGAGAAGGCTATCTGAGTGACACCTTGCTCCATAGGAATACTTGCATTGTCCTGCATGGCTACCATTAGAACCTGAAAGAGTCAATTTGAAAATATCATACATTGATTGAAATACCATAACTTTGACGGTGAACAAATCTTTTTTTTTTTTAGGAATCACAAAGAACCAATACCAATGACTCATAATGGTTGAGAAAAATTGTGGCAAAGAAAAAACGGTACACTAACTTTATCATTTTTCCCCCCTCATTATCCCAAGACAAATTACTATTTTTCCCATTCATTCACCTGATAGCATGTTCTTTTCTGAGCAAAACAACACTTACATTGTCAATTTTTGTTCAATAATTTTCATTTTAGAGGCAATTTTGCAAAGCAGTGCATTTCAGCTTTTCTAGCAGTAAAGCGGTAATGAGGCATCCTATATAAATTACATGTAAACTGGCACATTACATTGGTTGACAAAAGTGGCCCTAAAACGAAAAGTACCCAACCAAAATAGATGATTTTGGTGTCATTCTACTCACAAAAGATAGTTTATCAGATAAACCACGTAAAGATGAGCAATTAATTTGAGAAATAACTGTAAAAGTAACTGTGCCATTTTTTTCTGGGCCACCCTGTATATGGAAGATATGATGTCATAAGAGATGAGCCCATAATGTTCATCTGTTATTGATCATAGTAAGATTCCTTGGCTATGACCTTTGACAACTGGAGCTCAAAACTAGTTAGTTTTAGCTGTTTGTGATACACAATCAACCTCACTTTGGTGTCCATCTGTACTTCAAACTTTGACATATATTGAAGATATTGCCAACAAACGAATAAGTAGTGACCTTTGACTTCTGAACTTTGACATCATGACCACAAAATCTAATTACTTCATCTGTCCATAGTCATACATGCTCCAGGATAGTTTGTAACAATCTCTCTTTTTATTCATGAGCTACTTCCATGACAAATGCGTTATCCATGGTATTGGAAGGTATTTTGAAATAAACAGTTCATCAGCAAATTTGAATTCGAATTATGGCCGAATAAAAGAATATCATTAAACCCAATCCTCATTAAAGCCCAAGTTTAGTTTTGGGGATTTTTTTTTATTTGAAAGCTGTAAGCCCAAAGGTCATATCACACCAATAACAGATTCTGAATATCTTCCATTTTTAAAAATTAATTAATGAAAAATCTCGGCAGACTCTGCTCTTTCTGATGAGGTATAACTCGGATAAACTTAACACCTTATTAACCCTTTGGATGCTATAATGTAAAATATAGTCGAAAATCTTGGGGGTATCCCGTAATCTTGGGGTCTCCCCCGTTTTTTCATTAATTAATAAAAAAAAAAATTGAAAGATATTCAGAATCTGTTATTGGTATGATATGACCTTTGGTCATAAAGCTTTCAAATGAAAAATAAATCCCCAAAACTAAACTTGGGCTTCAACAACGATATCATGTTGACAAAAAAATCCTATTTTGTGCTTGAAGAAAAAGAAAATGAAAATACCTGTTGCTGCTGTCCAATGGCAGAGGCAGCCTCCTCCATACTGTGTACCATCACTACTTGCTCACCATCAACAGTCTGGATACCAGCTATACCTACAATTTAATAAATAATAATGAAAGGGGCTACAATGTCACTTGGTAGTACCTCAACATACAAAATCAAAAACAATAACAAATATCCCTGAAAGTGATTAATACCCCCATTCCAGTAACATTTGACCTAACATGACCTTTGATTTTACCATGTGACCTCCAACATCAGTATAACATGAAGGTCCCACAAAAGCATCTATGACCAAAGTTTGAACAGGAAGTAACAATTGCAAAATTATTTGTCTCAGCAGAATCTTACAGGCAAACTTAAGAAGCAAGACCTCAAATGACCTTTGACCTTACCACATGATCTCTAACAGCACCATAACATGAATAAACCCCAAGTGCATCTATCAACCAAATTTGGTTGCCATTGGAGCAACACGTGCCAAGTTACAAGAGAGTCTTGCAAGGTAAACTTTTTAATGTTTGACCAAAATGGCCTTTGGCCTTTATGTGACCTCCCCGAAAAAGGTGTCCTGCACATCTTCACCCTAGGACCAATGTGTGAGCCAAATTGCATGAGCATTGGTAAAAAACTGAGGAAGAAGTTCAATCCTTAAGATTTGCAACGGATGAACCACCCGACTGCCCAACCATACGCCAATTCCTATATACCTTCTTCAAATTTTGTTTTGCAGGGTATTAATACAGTGAAATGATGGTCACGAGGCCAGCAAAAATGTCTTGAGTTTCTAGTCCACGTTGTGAATCAGTCATTTTCTCTCAGGCTGGGTGACTACATGTACATGTTACATTCCTTGTTGCAGTTCATCAAATGTACTTGTACAGCAAACAACTTATGATGCTGTAAAATTATATGTCATGCCTTTAAATGACAGGACTGCAAGCAGTCAAAATTCTACAAGAGCCAAACCAGTCAATACATCCAACATTTTAAACCGGTGTTGTAGTTAATACTGGCCTCAAGGCCTCTTTCCTGTGGTCTGGGCCTCGGTCTTGCACCGATTCACCTGTACAAACCCTATGGAAAGCTGTGTTTTGGGGTCACCTTGGTCTCAGAACTTGTGGATCTGACTACAACACTGTTTAACACTGCACTGAAGAGCATATATCTGTGCTTAAGGGTTTGTCACGACGACTGTACATGAATTTAATTGAACAGAAAAGAGCATGATTATGCAAGCCTTTGATACAATGTGACGATTGAAACTAGATTCTATACAACAAACTTTCCTGTGATAATGATTTATGATTGTACTTGCCTTAAAAGAAGGACAATTATGACCTCCAGCACTTTAACAGAAAGCTTGAAGAGTGTATTTGTTTCTTAATCATTTTAACTGAAAATGATGGGTGCTTCAAACCTGTTATGTCCCTTTAATACGTTATGTATATTTATGTTGGTGAAGGTATGAGGAGTTGAAACTTGAAATACCACTCTTTTCAGTTCTCTCCTTGAGTAAGTCTCTTTAATTCTGGAGAGTAATACATTTCCTTCTAGTGC
>JZLH01S0557179.1:42185-55826 GCA_001188425.1 Eucidaris tribuloides
TGGTTCAAAAGTCTGATGCTCAAACTTAACCACTATGGTGTTTACTTGAATCAATATACCCTTAAAGATGATAAATCATAGAATATGTATGCATTGCACGATAATGTGCATATCTAGTACAAATAAAATGTTTGTTCGAGTTTACCTTGCTTAATGTGTAGTTTACATGGTGTATACTGTTCAGTACCAATTAAGGCATTATCATGACCAACCAACAGTTATAGGGCCAACATGTACATGTACATGTAGTTCCTCTTTCATCAAGATCAATAAATTCTCTGAATTGTGATTCAACCAACAAATCAGGTACAGTATAGAGTCTAACACAAACAATGTAGAGGGCCACCACAGAACACATTCCAGAGGAAAGTAACATTTTGAGGATTGATTTACTGGGGTTTCCATAGCAGTGTGCAAACACATGCATGTAAATTATGTTTGGTTGGGATTCCCAGAACGGCCATGCGAGATTAATTCACAAGTCTGAATGTATGCATGTAGTACAATCATAGAGGTACAATACAGTAGTAGACCATGTACCATGGAGCTGCATGTACATGGCTCCACAATTACCACTCAAAATATCAATCTTTCAAATGAACAGAATGGATTATTGGCAGGGCAAGTCCAAGATAACGCGCGCGTTACGTATGGGACATTCAGAGATTTTAACCATCTAAAATATAATGTTAAGTTGTTTGAATTCTTTTAGTTTATCATTTATATACATGTATCTAGGGGAAGAATAATCATATGAAGGATGGTGACATTTTGACCTTGGCAATAATATTCTACATAAGAAAATGTGTCACGTTACGTATGGGACCACAAAAAATGATGTTTTTTCAAAAAAAATTTGAGTTGAAAACTCTCTGAAAGTATTTCAGTCAGCAACTTGAAATCCAGTGTGGTAAAAGGTGCAATATTCAAGATTATTTGGGCAAAGTTTCATTTCATAAAATAAAAGTACTTTTCATATAGGCACTACTCAATGTCGGAAAAGACACGTTACGTATGGGACAGTTACGTATGGGACATTTTGTCCCCCATTGATTTAATGTGGAGATATCAATATTTAAGGTTCTTTGGGCAAATTTTTATGGTTTATGGAATTGAATGAAAAACTTACACTAACAACCACTTGTCCAGGTATACTCTAAGGTTATCAGGTAAGAAAATTGAGTATCTTCACCAATATGGATCGTATACTTTCAAGGAAAAGTTGTCATTCAAAGTTTCAAACCTCTCTGTTTTGATCCAAAGTTGTTTTTGTGGTTTCTAATATGGATGAGATGGTAGTTCAGATAAACATCATATCTATAAATATCACAAAAATTCAATTTTCCTTCAATTTGTGCAAAGAGGGGACAAAAATTGACATACACTGTAAACACATATTCAGTAGTCCCAAACTGTAGTCCCACATGTGGCATTTCATGTATGGTTGCTGATTCTCGTAGAGGGCGGTGTTGAAGAGCAAAATTTAGGGTAGAATTGATGATCCCTATTGATTCTTCATGACCCATATCAAAACAAACCACTAAATCTAATAAAATTTGAGATAGAGTCAGTTTATGAAGTTTTTGGTTTCTCCATTCACTTTGTGTTAAAATGTCCCATATGTAACACAATGTCCCATACGTAACATTTTTTCATTGTCTTATAAAATAAAGGTCTAATTAAATTTTCAAAGCTTAATAGGGCATTTTACTTTCAAAATAAATAAATTAGAACATCCCAAAGTTTCAATGAAATAAGTTTTCAATTCTACGAAAAAACTTTAAAAATCGTCCTAAATTTGTTACGTATGGGACATCTCATGTTTGGAAGGCACCTAATTTGCATAATTAATTGATTAATGCCCAACTTTCTATGCACAATTAAACAAGATGGTAAAGGGTTCATGTCCATATATATAAATTAAATATTAGATGTCTCTTCATGATTTAATAAGATTTTTTTTTCAATTGTCCCATACGTAACGCTGAGTTTTACATTTATGCAAATTAACCCCTTGGAATTTGCATAAATTTGCATTATATGACATTGAATTCTACAGAATTAAAAACTTTAACTCTTGAGCTTCTTAATGGTATTAAATATTTCTTTATTAGATCAAGATGAAATTTTGACACCTGAGGTTACGTTATCTTGGACTTGCCCGGCAAAGGTCCCAAGTTTTGCTTCAAAAGATACATGTATACCTGCCAGATATACTGACAAAAATAGTAGAAAATTCAAGATTTGGAATTCCAATGTCTTAATTTTAATGAACATGCCTACAGATATGAATACAAAAACTAATGTTCATAATGTAACATAAGACAGGAGAGACATGATGATCAATGTGATTGTTATCTCATGAACTACACATATCTTGGGTACAAAAAACTACGAAAATGTAGGCCTATATTAAAATTCACACAAGCAGTGTATAGATTATTATTTTTTTTTTTACTTTTTATCAATTTACAAAAAAGTGGGGAAGGGGGACATAGGAAATATGCCACTAGTACATGTAGTACTAGTAATATCTGCAAGCTGATCAATTGAAAATCACAAATTTCTGATGTGTGGCATTCATGCCAACCCAATACATGCAGTTCTTGAAAAATTACCAACCCAATATTTTGTGAAAAACTGATAACTATACTTTGGTTTTGAATTTGGCTTTGATTATCAAAATTGCTACAACAATTCAACATGTCATCATGACATGCATACTAGTCTACATGTATATCATACATGTACATGGACACATACAACATGTACTCAGTACTACACACTGTTTATCACAAGTACAAGTTAAAAAGAAACAAGTTTCAAACAAATTATCATTCAGGAGTCTACTGTCCACAAACTACCCTGAATAATCCATCAATAGACACAACATAATGCATTGTACACCTTGTACATACATGTAGGTCCATGGTACAGCCACAATTGTTCTGGTCGGGGACATTCGCACACAAACAAAAAGAAAATCTCCACACAGCAGAATGGGAGCAGTAAAGGGACTTTCCCCTCTTTGGTGTTTGTTGTCACTGTTTCTATGGTGATCGGTTGAGTGATATTTACCCACGGCACTGTTCTCATGGCGACCTACAAACATTGGCTACATTGTGCCTTGTATCAAGGGGTAATCAATATTTCATGAATATGGCTAATTCAAGTAATCTCATTTTCATGTTTGAATAGAACAGTAACTCAATTTGTTTTACATGATTGCAGGGAAAATCCTGGTACATGGTAGAATTGCAGTCTATGAGGTCTACATAATGTTTTCACAGCATAACGATTCGCAAGATTCACTATAATTTTATTTCTGAAATTAAATGAATGATCGGTAAAGATGATTTTTGTACAAGAAGAAGAAGAAGAAGAAGAAGAAGAACAAGAACAAGAAGAACAAAAAGAATAATAAGAAGAATAGGAAGGAGAAGAAGAAGAAGAAGAATTTTCTGTTTAACAGTAGTGAGATTTAAGAGGGCAGTGACTGCTACATTGTACTGTTAAATTCTACACATTTTTACCTCTCCAGACAAAAAGCCAGTAAAATCAAAAGCAGTCAGCTCAGCATGGACATTGGAAAATGAGTGACTTAAAAATATAATTGACATTTTACAATATTAATCCACAGCTGATTTTCATGTGCCATATATGAACTCAATGTAAATTACAGAATCCCAGTGACAATGGACAGAATGGGTTAACAAAAATTAAAGGGCAGTGACATAATTGAGAAAAACAAAAAATGCCTCTTTAACCAAACTGATTGGAAGATATATCAGTGGATACACCAGCTGAAGTGTATCTCCTGGCTGGAAGGATTTATCTTGAATTTGTTTTCTTGAGCCGAATCAAGCATGAACATATACACATTTTGTTTCTCTTGAGCCCTCATATTACATGCCATAGGAAAATTAGAACCCTATTCACAAGAGATCTGTCTGTCACAAAGTCAACTCTTGACTATCAAATTTTCACAGTAAAATCCATACACAGTTTACTTGATTCTAGAAAAATTTCACTCCAAGTTGAGGACTACTAGTACCTCCAATCATGTCATTTACCTTTTAAGAGGTACGTCAATTGATAATGTCTTTTTTGTTGAAATGCTCGGTTATTCCCCAGTTCTGTCCAACTCTGCTGAGGCTTTGTTCGAATGTAACTGTTTAAAGGGAAATTAAAGAAAAGATGTGAAAGGCACATTTGCAGGCAGTGATGCGTACATACATGAGGATACATGCTTCAAATATTTTCATGTATTTGATGCTATGCTGATAATGGTGTACACGTACATGTGTAGGCCTACTTTACATACATGTACATACATGTAAAGGCCTCCGCACACTACACGACTTTTGTCGTACAACTGCACCGACTTGGATCCGAAATAAAAAAACAAAGCTTACAGGGCAAGTCCAAGATAACGCGCGCGTTACTATGGGAATTCAGAGATTTTAACCATCTAAAATATAATGTTAGTTGTTTTTTGAATTCTTTAGTTTATCATTTATATACATGTATCTAGGGGAAGAATAATCATATGAAGGATGGTTTGACATTTTTGAACCTTGGTAATAATATTCCTACCATAAGAAATGTGTCACGTTAAGTATGGGACCACAAAAAATGAACTGTTTTTTTTCAAAAAAAAAATTCTGAGTTGAAACCTCTCTGAAAGTATTTCAGCTCGCCAACTTGAAATCCAGTGTGGTAAGGTGCAATATCAAGATTATGTTGGCAAACGTTCATTTCATAAAATAAAGTACTTTTTCATATAGGCACTACTCAATGTCGGAAAACGCCACGTACGCTATGGGACAGTTTACGTAGTGGGACATTTTGTCCCCGCCATCTGATTAATGTGGAGAATATCAATATTTAAGGTCTTTGGCAAATTTTTAATGGTTTATGGGGAATTGAATGAAAAACTTACGACTAACACCACTTGTCCAGGGTAGTACTCTAAGGTTATCAGTAGAAATGAGTATCTTCACCAATATGGATCGTATATTTCAAGGAAAAGTTGTCATTCAAATAGTTTCAAACCTCTCTGTTTTGATCCAAAGTTGTTTTTGTTGGTTTCTTAATATGGATGAGATGGTATTCAGATAACATCATAATCTATCATATCAGCAAAAATTCATTTTTCCTTCAATTTGTGCAAGAGGGGCTACAAAAATGACATACACTGTAACACATATTCCATAGTTGCCAACTGTAGTCCACATGTGGCATTTCATGTATGGTTCGCTGATCTCGTGTAGAGGCGGTGTTGAAGAGCAAAATTTAGGGTCAGAATTGATGATCCTATTGATTCTTCATGACGCCATATCAAAACAAACACTAATATCTAATAAAATTTGAGATAAGAGTCAGTTTATGAAGTTTTGGTTTCTCCATTCACTTTGTTTAAAATGTCCCATATGTAACACAATGTCCCATCGTAACATTTTTTCATTGTCTTATAAAATAAAGGTCTAATTAAATTTTCAAAGTTTAATAGGGCATTTTACTTTCAAAATAAATAAATTAGAACAGTACCCAAAGTTTCAATGAAATAAGTTCCAATTTCTACGAAAAAACTTTAAAAATCGTCCTAAAGTTTGTCCGTATGGACAATGCTCATTTTTTGGAAGGACCTAATTCTGCATAATTAAATTGCATTAATGCCAACTTTCTATGCACAATTAAACAAGATGGAAAGGTTATGTCCATATATATAATTAAAATATTAGATGTTCTCTTCAACTGATTTAATAAGATTTTTTTTTTTTTTTTTTCATGTCCCTGTACATGTAGTTCCTCTTTCATCAAGATCAATAAATTCTCTGAATTGTGATTCAACCAACAAATCAGGTACAGTATAGAGTCCAACACAAACAATGTAGAGGGCCACCACAGAACACATTCCAGAGGAAAGTAACATTTTGAGGTGCGTGACCCGGATTGATTTACTGGGGTTTCCATAGCAGTGTGCAAACACATGCATGTAAATTATGTTTGGTTGGGATTCCCAGAACGGCCATGCGAGATTAATTCACAAGTCTGAATGTATGCATGTAGTACAATCATGGAGCCTGGAGGTACAATACAGTAGTAGACCATGTACCATGGAGCTACATACATGGCTCCACAATTACCGCTCAAAACATCAATCTTTCAAATGAACAGAATTCAATGGATTATTGGTAAAGGTCCCAAGTTTTGCTTCAAAAGATATAATCCTGCCAGAATGAGTAAAGACAAAAAAAAATAGTAGAAAATTCAAGATTTGGAATTCCAATGTCTTAATTTTAATGAACATGCCTACAGATATGAATACAAAAACTAATGTTCATGAATAGTCTGAGCATATTAAAACTACATGTAACAAGATGGGAGAGAGAGACATGATGATCAATATGATTGTTATCTCACGAACTACACATATTCTTGGGTACGAAAACCTATGAAAATGCAGATTAAAATTCACATAAGTTAAGGCAGTGTACATACTTTTGGTAGATGGACAAATAATGTTATTTTTTTCACTCTATCAATTTATACAAAAAAGTGGGGGAAGGGGGACAAAGGAAATATACCATTAGGATACATAATACATACATGTATAGTACTAGACAGTAAATACCTGTTCACTGATCAATTAAAAATCACAAATTTCTGATGTGTGGCATTCTTGCCAACCCAATACATGTAGTTCTTGAAAAATTACCAACCCAATATTTTGTGAAAAACTGATAACTATACTTTGGTTTTGGATTTGGCTTTGATTATCAAAATTGCTACAACAATTCAACATGTCATCATGACATGTGTACCAGTCTACATAGTGTACATAGACACATAATCACACACCTCAGTATATACTGTTACAAGTTAAAAAGAAACAAGTTTCAAACAAAATTTATCATTCAGGAGTCTACTGCACTCGAACTACCCCAGGTGAATAATCCATCATGTAGACACAACATAATGCACTGTACACCCTGTAGGTCCATGGTACAGCCAATTGTTCTGGTTGGGGACATTCGCACACAAACAAAAAGAAAATCTCCACACAGCCATAGGAGCAGTAAAGGGACTTTCCCCTCTTTGGTGTTTGTTATCAGTGTTTCTATGGTGATCGGTTGAGTGATATTTACCCATGGCAGTGTTCTCATGGCAACCTACAAACATTGGCCATATTGTGCTTTGTATCAAGGGGTGATCAATATTTCATGAATATGGCTTATTCAAGTAATCTCATTTTCATGTTTGAATAGTTGCAATAAATCAATTTGTTTTACATGATTGCAGATAACAATATCCTGGTACACTGTAAATTGATTTGCACTAGTACATGTATGAGGTCTTACAGTATATTTTCACAGCATTCAGTTTAAACAGCAATTTGCAAGATTCACTGTAATTTTTTTTCTGAAATTAAATGAATGATAATCAGATTTTGCAATAAAAGAAGATCAATATTAAAGAACGTAATTTTCAATTTACCATCAATAAGATTTTAAGAGTCCAGTGACTGCTATTGTACTGTTAACTTCTACACATTTCTATCTCTCCAGATAAACAAAGTTGGTGAAATCATGAGAGGTCACCATGGACATTGGAAACTGAGTGACTTAAAAATAATTTACCTATCAACTCACACAGTCTACGGAGCTGCATGTACTTATACATGAATGATGTAAATTGCAGAATGCAGACTGTGGCAATTGGACTGCATGGGTTTAAAAAAAAAAGAGATATATCAATTGACATGTCTTTTTTTGTTGAAATGCTCGGTTATTCCCCAGTCCTGTCCAACTCTACTGAGGCTTTGTTCGAATGTAACCGTTTAAATGGAAATTAAAGAAAAGATGTGAAAGGCACATTTGCAGGCAGTGATGCATACATACATGAGGATACATGCTTCAAATATTTTCATGTATTTGATGCTATGCTGAATAATGGTGTACACGTACACGTGTAGGCCTACTGTACATACATGTACATGTAAGAGTACGCATGTAGATAAATGTCTTTTTTTGTTGAAATGCTCGGTTATTCCCCAGTCCTGTCCAACTCTACTGAGGCTTTGTTCGAATGTAACCGTTTAAATGGAAATTAAAGAAAAGATGTGAAAGGCACATTTGCAGGCAGTGATGCATACATACATGAGGATACATGCTTCAAATATTTTCATGTATTTGATGCTATGCTGAATAATAGTGTACACGTACATGTGTAGGCCTACTGTACGAGTACGTATGTAGATAAATGTACTGCAAGACAAAAAATTAATTTTTCATTTTCGGGGGCTACTTTTCACAGCCTACTACCTAAATCTGCAAAATTGGATAACTTTTAACATTGCAGTGTATGGGGATTTTCAGGGGCTCCTTTTTTATTTTCCAGGGCTCTTTTGAGCATTTCGGGGGCGAAATCGCCCCGAGCCCCCGAGTAATTTTTTCCTAGCTGGTACAAGTCATGGTTGTGTTGAATGTAAAAATGAATGTACAAACATTATAGAGGGCACTGGGCCACTGGCATGATTCGGAGAAGTCAGAAATGCTTAAATTCAGGCAGGAAGAATTTGTCTCAAGTGACTTTGTATACCTGATGAGAAACTAACATTTACATTTATTTATAATAATAGGCCTACAGTATGAGCCTGAATAGCATTTCATCCCATAGTCTAGAAAGCTACACAACATTGTCTGGTACAGTGGAACCCCATTATAAGGAGGTCGGATGAACTGCAACAAAATTCTAGTTATAACAAGGTGATTTTGCAGACCTGTCCCAACTGTTCATATTTCTTTGTGTTTGTACCCTGATATAGTGAGAAACCTGTTATAACAAGGTAATTGTAACGGTTTTTAGTGGAGCTGTATCATTACAGTACACAATTTTCAATGTGTGCAAAATTTAATAATGCAGTTTTACGAGCAAAGCACGCCGAAAATTTTGACATCTTTCATTTGCTTTTGCCCCCTCCCACCACCCCCCCCCCCCAAAAAAAAAAAATCAGAAGCATGGATTGATGCCGCTGATATTCATAGTCTCTCATCCTGATATTTAAAGATGATAGGCTAACATTGTGGAGCTTCAATTTAAAAAATTGTCAAACTTTGATCTGAGCTACATAGTACTATAGGTTCAAATGGACAAATAAACACCCTAGAATACAACAGTTTGGAAAGTTACACTGCCAATGGCAAGTTACGTGTATGCATAAATAAACAATACTCGGGGCGAGTACAAAATAGCCTAGGTGTACACACAGTAAGTCTATGGGAGGAAATGGCAGGTGAATCCGGTCAACTTACGATTTTCACTTTTTTAAAGCACTAAGTAATCATTTTGAAATACAAATTTTCAGGGTTTCATGTTTAGACCTTATCAAAGACACTGGTAGCATGGGGAATTATGTAGCTCAGACTGTGGTAAATGTTAGCCAATACCTTTATAAAGGGCAGTGACATGATTGGGAGAAATAGAAAATGCCTCTCGAACCAAACTGGTTCAAGAAAGACATGTTCACCAGCTGGATTGTATCTCCTGCCTGGAAGGATTTATCTTGAATTTGTTTACTGAAGCCAAATCAAGCATGAACATTTATAAGCATTTTGTTTTTCTCGAGCCCCGATAGAATTGGATGCCAAGCAGCTACACAATAGATTTGTCTGTCACAAAGCATACTGATGAAAGTTGCTTTAGAATGAGTCAACTTTTGACTACAAGATTTTCACAGTACAATCCTTGTACAGTTTGTTTGATTGTAGAATATTTTCACCCCAAGTTAAGGACCACCCCAATCACGACATTTACCTTTAAAATGAGTAGGAGGCAGGTCCATGTTATTTGATATTTTTTAAAGACAGCCTTTGCATACAATAGCTACATGTATGGGACAGGTTTTAGCATGATTTTTCTTTATAAAGTATCATACAAAAAACTACTGCTTACAAACAACAAACATGAAATTATTTTTTCCCTTCTGAACATGACATTTTCACACACAAAAATGAAATAGGCCTAGTAGAGATCTTATTTTCTATTTTAAGGAGGTACAGTAGGTGGTAAGAAAAGGTGGGCAAGGATGAGAAACTTTTCACTTGACCTTAAAGTGATAGGCTAACATTGTGGGGCTTCAATTTAAAAAATTGTCAAACTTCGATATCTGAGCTACATAGTAGTGTTCAAATGGACAAATAAACACCCTAGAATACAAAAGTTTGGAAAGTGACACTGTCAATGGCAAGTTATGCATGAATAAACAATTAAAACTCAGGGCGAGTTTTAATAGCCTACATGTAGGTGTACACACAGTAAGTCTATGGGAGGAAATGGGCAAGTGAATCTGGTCAACTTACGATTTTCACTTTTTTAAAGTACTAAATAATCATTTTGAAATACAATTTTTTCAGGGCTTCATTTTTAGACCTCATCAAAGACACTGGTAGCATGGGGAATCATGTGGCTCAGATTTTTTTAACTGTGGTAAATGTTAGCCAATACCTTTAAAAGACACATTAAAACAACCAGGATTAATCTGGGATTTGGCATCAGTGGGAATGTCCTCCCCATCATGATAACTCTTTGAATCTTGATGTTTATTTTGTGATATTTGCAGGGTTGGCCGGAGCGGGAAATACTGGCGGTAATTACCGGTAAATACCGGTAAATACCGCCTCAATAATTTTTGAGAAAAATGGAAAATAGTTGGAAATGCAGGGAAATACTATGAAATACACTTCCTGAATAATTTCAGATATTGCCCAGGCATTTCCCAAGCATTTTATAGCATTTCCCTGTACCTCCCTATACATCTTGACTACTTCCCAGCATTTCCCACTGTTTCCCAGTATTTCCCGCCTGGGCGGGAAATACTTAAATTACCCGGGAAATAGCCAACCCTGGATATTTGGCAAATACTAAAATTTGTGACACAGTTTATCAGCTAAAGTTAAATGTCTTCATACATGTAATTTAGGAAAGTTCTATATTAGACTATGCTTTATTAATAACCAGAAGCTCTTTGAACCAACATCAACGCAATGCACAATGGATAGATTAATTGTCAATGAACTTCATTTTTCCTTGGATCTATTTCGACATAGATCTACAGTTCATGTATTTTGTCATTTTTCAAATATTATTTTTGATCTAACTTACTTCTCCATACATTTTATTAAAGCCCAAGTTCGGGGGATTTTTTTTTATTTGAAAGCTTTATGCCCAAAAGTCATATCCCAGCAATATTAGATTCTGAATGTCTTTAGTTTTTTTTTTTTATTAATTAATGAAAAATCTCGGGGGAACCCCAGAGATTTTCGACTATATTTTACATAGCATCCAAAGGGTTAATACGGCGTTAAGATTATACCTCACGTCCTCACCTGAAAGAAAAGAGTCTGCATTAACGTTAGAGAATCTATCGTTAATTTGATCATTTTAGAAAGACAGTAAAGAAATAATAAAATAAAAGATCTTTTTAATATTTGATAAACAGAGCCTGAAGCAGGCAGACAAAAGCAAGTAGATGGGGATGATAAATTTTTTTCTAACACAGTCACAGTTTATCACTGATTTGTTGTCCACACGGACCTGTTCACAAAGAAAATAATATCTGACACTGTAGTTTTATAAAACTTTAAAAGGAAAGACTCAAATCACATGGATGAGATTTATCAGACAAGGACACAAATCACGAAAGTATAAAATCCGACAGACAGGGTAATAGATCTAACGTTACTTCTGACTTGGTTGTAGACCGATGGAATCTGTCTCCAGTTTTAATTTTATTCGGGGGCTTCTCATATTTTACAATAATCATTGATCATCCTGATGAGGGGACTGATCAATGATGTCAATAAGGTTAAAAATGAGAAGCCCCCGAATAAAAAGGAGACAGATTCCATCAGTCTACACTGTACACATCACATTCTCGAATTTTCCCATCCATCCTCCCCGGCCCTAGCCGATTAAACCCTCTCGAACTGGCAGCACGCACGGGCCAGGCCAGGGCAGCCGGGAGATACGGCTGAACTGTGTGAGCCGCTAGCCGGTGAACTGAATTATCGAACGCCCAAACCAAAGATTCCATCGTCTGTCGTCTGCAATGTGTGATTATGCAGAGTCTATTCTCAAGTAAATTTTATGACATGATCAAAAGCAAATAAAAATTATATTGTGTACGTTCACTGTTCACACCATTGACTTTCACGAACCAGAAGCCGCGAATAAAAAGGAGACAGATCATCAGTCTACACTGTACACATCACATTCTCGAATTTTCCCATCCATTCCTGCCCGGCCCTAGCCGATTAAACCCTCTCGAACTGGCAGCACGCACGGGCCAGGCCAGGGCAGCGGGAGATACGGCTGAACTGGTGGAGCCGCTAGCCGGTGAACTGAATTATCGAACGCCCAAACAAAGATTCATCGTCTGTCGTCTGCCAATGTGTTGATTATGCAGAGTCTATTCTCAAGTAAATTTTATGACATGATCAAAAGCCAATAAAAATTATATTGTGTACGATTCACTGTCACACCATTGACTCACGCAGATTAAATCAAATAGATCTAATACTTAAAAAAAAACATTACCTTGTCACGAAGATACGTTATCTTGTTCAGTGCAGTCGACGGTATACGAGACGGCATCATATCACAAATCATATAGGCGCAGGTTAAGATCGAATCATAGTATCTATGATCGAATCGCAATTCTCAACATTTGTAGCTCGTGTGTGCTAGCGCTCGTCGTTACGCGTGTGTCGCGATTTATCAGAACGCATTTTTTTTTCGGAATATATGGAAGGTAAGTACGGTAAAATGAAGGCTACTGATTGGCTGAGTATTTCATTCCAGCTGTTCTGCCCCCCCCCCCCCTCATGGAAAAACGCAGTATCTGGATTTTTTTTTCAATTTTCACTTTTCTTCATAAAAGCGAAGTCGAGTAAACATCCCTTTTTCATGTGACACATTCCAGTTTTCTGAATTTCTTGTCGGGGAAACCCACTTTTCAGTAACTTCAAAACGCAGTAATTCTACACCTGAACTTAGGGTTTTCCCCACTGAAAACCAGTATCTACATTTGCGATATTAAATTTTATGTTTTTTTCAAAGCCGCCCGAAACTATTTGATCTTCTTGTCATCCCTTTATTATCAAATTGCGCGAGTATAATATGCCTATTCTCAAGCAATTTTTTTTATTGTTGTTTGTTTTTTAGTTATTACGAAAGTGATAATTATTACATATTTGGGGAAAGTCGATAAGCAAATGCCCGGTTTCCCCATGGAAACGTTAGATCTAAATATGTAAAGAAGGTTATTTCATTCTTTTTTCTAATTCATCACTTTACTCAGTCGATATTGTTTCAATCCAAGAAATAATATTATCAATGTGTAATTAAGGATGGGAAAATAATAGCTTGATAACATGCGAGGGCGCCCTCTACCAGCAAGGTGCCTCTGTGGTAAGTCCCAAACTTCATGAAAATGGATGTCAAATGACACGAAACGGGAATTCTGTAATTTGTAATTAACACAATGTATTGCAGCTGTGTTCACCTTGTTTTCGTGTTTGTACTTTGATTTTAATTCAATAATAGCTAGAAATGGGAGGGCGCCCTTTCTAAGAAACA